>PVJH01033280.1:0-21719 GCA_004026705.1 Nesogale talazaci
TAAAACACGATCCCCATATTATGAGTTCCATGAGATACTTTTTAAAAGAAAATGAAAAAGACTTCATGGTCAAAAGATGGTCAGAAGTTATTTCAATCCCCTGGCCTTTATCTATTTCTCATAAATATATCTTTTATTCTACCTTATATCTCATTTTACTCTTATCCATGTTTCTTATTGAATTGGAAGATCATTTCTCTGGATTAAAATGTTAGAACCAAAACGAGAGGAGTATCTTGCTCAAAATATACTGTCTCACTCAAATAGATTTTGTTCTTCAGTACCCAGCTTCCTCTGATAAGAGCTAATTTGAATATTTGAAAATGTATTTAAGTTCTGGAATCTATTGGTGTACACCCCAATACTGTCCAGTTTAGACTTTAACTCTTGACTCTCAGTGGTTTATGACTTGCTTACTTTCAACTGTTGTTGTTTGCAGTGCATTCTGCCATTTGTACAAGTTTTTTAAAACTATGATCTCATCTCACACAATATATTACATATATATGTATAAATGTACATACATTCTTTGGATGTGCTGTCAGGAGAGACCGGCCCCTGGAGAAGGTCATCATGTTGGTGACTGTGGAGGGGCAGTCCAAGAGAGGAAACCCTGGACCAGATGGATAGACACCGTCACCATGGCTGCCACCATAGGCTCAGGCCTAGGAACAACTGGGAGGATGGAGAAGGAAGTTCTGTTGTGCATAGGGATCCTATGGGTCAGAACCAACGTGATGGCACCTGGCTATCTCTAACCAGTTACTGTGTCACTGGAATGTCATTGCTATTTCTCACCGCTCTTGGCCGGTATTTCCTTTTTAAGGCCCTGGTCATGAGGTCATCCATAAATTAATATTCTTTGAGATCTACTTTCCTGAAATCCAGGACAAGTACCTGACTATCGCTTCATACTTCTTCCCACAATTGTGTGTTTTTTGTCTCTTTGTTTTTGTTTTTAATGCCAAGAATACTATCCCAAACGACTATCATTCCTATTAACTCAATCAACTTGCCCTAGAGGCAAAGAAGTCCTTTATGATTCTCAAAACTCGCTGCTGTCAACTCAATGTCACCTCAAAGAGATCCGGTAGAACAGGGTCTCACTGCTGCTGTGGGCTTCTGAGCCTGTAACTCTGTACAGGGATGGAAAGCCCAGTCTTTCTTCCCCAGGGTGGCTGGAATTGCAGTTGGCAGCCCAACTTGTAGCCACTAGCCCACCCCACGATGGCATTCTGCCCATAAGGTCATCTGGAGTCAGGAGAGAAGCTACTTGAGGGTAGTGAGTTTGACATTTGCAATAATGTATTGTTACCAGTTCCTTCAATCTCATGCTATGTAAGCTAATCATGGGGAAAGACCCACTTTAAGATGCCCTACCTCTCATTTCTCTACTTTCATATACTGCAGTCAAAGCATTGCAAACTAAATTCTTGATTTGAGTCAATCGAAATGTGTTCATAGTTGTGCTGCCTCTAACAACTTCTTATGTTCAGTTTGGTTTGACTTCTTTTGTTCCATACACGTCCCTGCATAAAATCACAATGTGCTGTAATAAGCCTCTTTACTTTCACTTTAAGCAGAATGAGTTCTTTCTTATTATCAAAGGGATAATTAAATATGCTACTGTATACAATATCATTTTGGAAATAATAGGATTATTTCTAGATATAACAGTTATAGATATTATTCTTACAACTATTCACACCGTAATGTTTTAACACTTATGGGTAAAACTGGTCCAGGTTATTCTGTCACCCAGGAGATAAAAGGAGAAAGGGAATGAGGAACAAAATAGAGATTAGTAGTATCAAGTTAGTTTAAGATTTATTTAGATGACTGAGGTATACTTACAGAATAAGAGTTGCTAAAGTTATTGGTGTATGTCATGGTAACTACTGCAAAAATGTTCAGGGCAAACTAGTGAAGTAATAAAATTTTAAAAAGGGAAGTGGTATAGTCAATTACTCAATTCAAATGTTCTAATCATCATCTTCATGATTTCCACAAAATGAGTGTGCAGAACTATAAGAATTAAATATACAAGTATTGGAAAGCTTGCGTTTAAAGCAAATAAGGTATGTGGGACTTTTGTTAAATAAGGATATGTGTCAGTGAAGCTGAGGCATGATTTTTAGTGGTTTGATAATATGCTGTTTTGTGATCTGATGTAATTATCCTTCATTTTGTGATGTGGTGTAAATACTAGCCTTTATATATGTAGCCATGGTCCCAATCAGAAGTGAATATTCATAAATGCTAATGAGGCAGGATTAGGGTGACATGTATCTTGATTAACTATCTTACCAGGGCATGTGATCCAAGTCATCACCTTTACCCTCGTCAACACACTTCAAGTCACACTCTTTAACCAACTTACTTAAGTAAAGAAAGTTCATTTGCCAGTATAATCCACACACAATATATACTGGGAGATGAGTGTTCTGTCAAGTGCTATCTTTGCTCTGAATCCTGCTTTTGGCACATCACCAGCTGATCTGCGGTTCTTGAGCGAGAAGCCTTTCATCTAATCTTATTCACTACCTTCTATAGTCTTGGGGGCCAAATAGCTTGACATCTGACCTATTGATTTGTGTTTGTCAGTCCCTCCAGTAGCCTCCAGTCAGTAGCCTCCAGTCTGATGCCTGGCCTGTGGTTGGAGCCATGTAACCATTCTCTTGCCATTAAGTGAGTTCTGCGAGGCATTGCAGCAAATTACAGATCCCAAAGATGGGAGGTAGAACACTATGGAGAGGAGGAACGGTAGGAATTTAGGGATAATGGAATGGTAGAGTAGTTTGTAAAAGTTGTGTAGATGGCACATCTACATCTGTGACCTCTTTCTCCCAGGAGCCAAGTTTGTGCTGACTCTTAGAAATTATTCACTCAAAAATCTTAGAGGAAGAGATAGCCAAATTGAGAAACAAAAGTCATGGTTTTCTTTTGGGGGTGAGGGGGGCATCACTGCTCTCTGGTGGTGGGAGTAGGAGGCCCAGCCCCACTGCTGGAATTTAACCTCCATCCCAGTGGGCCGCAGACCTGCGTACAACCACTACGCCACCAGGGCTCAGCCCCAAGGAGGACTGGGTTTTTTGGGGGTTTTTTTGGCATCACCCCCTCTGATGGGAGTGGGAGGTCCAGTCTTGCTCCTGGAGAGCTGCTGCTGGCTTTGAACCACCAAGCCAGTGGGCTGCAGGCCCGCACTCAACCACATCGCCCCCGGGGCTCAGTCAAAAGTCATGGTTTTCAATGGGGTTTTCTGTATTGTATTTTTTCAACTTTAACAGTTTTATTGATATACGTTTCATATATCATGCAATTCAATAATTTGAAATGTATTTAAAAGAGTTGTGCAATTATAAACACAATCAATTTTAAAATACTCTCGCATAGGGCAGTCTTGGGGAGGAGACAGGCTAGTGAGACTCAGTGAGGTGGCAATGAAGCATACAGTTTTCCTCTAATTCCTGAAGGCTTCCTCCCTCCAACTATCATGGTCCCAGTTCTACATTACTGTGGAGATGTGAAATGCAAATGCAGGGAAGCCAGGACGGATGAACTCCATGGGACCAGTAGTGGGAATGAAGCTGCTGGATGGGTGGAGGGAAGGTGGGGTGGAGAGGGGGAGCCAACTTCAGGGATCTACTTTTAACCCCCTACCAGGGGGACAGATACTGGAGGAGAGGGCAAGGGGGACATGAAACAGTGTAAGGTATGACAAAACAATAATTTATGTAGTAGTGAGAGTTGGTGGGGGAATGGGGAGCAAGGATGGAGGGGAAGGGATGGGAGGCTGAGGTCAGAGACTCGGATGGAAAGGTGGAGGTTCAGAGAGCAATGACAGTTGCAGGCATGTAAAGAAGCATGGCACAATATGAAGCGTGGCACAATATATGTATTTATGTATTATGAGAAACAATGTATGAGCCCTAATAAAATGATTAAACATGGGAAAATAAACATTTCCTTCATTCTTTTTTTCCTGTTTTTTAATTTTTTAAATTGATCTATAATTAAAATAGCACATAGCTCAATAATTCAATCATATCAAGAAGAGTTGTGCAATTATCACCACAATCAACTTTGGAACATTTTCTTCCTTTTAGTACCCAGTGGTGTTGACTTTCCGTTTCCCTCACATTTCCCTTTCATGCTTCCAGGTTTATTGTTTCACTTACTATCTTCAGAAATCCTGACTTCCTTATACAGAAAGAGATATGGAACAAGAGCAAAGAATGGGGGCAGGGGTACAGGGGACCCAGCAACAACGGTCATATAAAGCAATGAAACACTTCAACCTAAGGAGAGGCAGACAATGTTAAACATTTAGAATAAATGGAAAGTGATTTCAAAGAGAGACCTAATGGAAAAGTGTTACATGCCACTCTAAGGACAGTCAAGCAGGAACTCTTTCAAGCAGATCTGAATATAAACTATGATGACTTTGGTGTGAAAACTGAGGTCAAGTTCTTTCTACTGTTATGTAGCTTTGTGTACAAAACCAAAAACAAATTCACTGCCAGTGAACTGATGCCAACTCATTGCATCCCTATAGGGCAGGGTAGAACTGCCTCTGTGCGTTTGCTAGACTGTAACTCTGTCCAGTAGTTAATTATGAAGCTCCTCGAAGACTGGAGTCACTACCCTCTCCTTCTGTAAATAGCAACAATTAGAGATGCAGGATTGTGGTAGAGATTGAGTGCCAAAATGCTTGGCACAGAATAAACCCTGATTAAATTTTTTTCCTAGAATTTTTATCTCAAGTGATTGTTTCTGTCATCTTAATAACACATAGGCTGTTTCTAAAGCTTCCTCCTATGGCAAGAGGAGTTTGAGTGGAAAATATTGACACTCCTCCAGACTTTACAGCCTCCATGTGTGCTAGTCATTACTAAATGTGTGTGCACGAGGTAAACATTTATAGTTGTCTTACTAAGGTTCTCTTTAGTCTAGTTGGAATGCCACCGAATTAAAAAACAGATGTTGTGTACTTGAAAAATGCAACACAATACTCATTTTTCTCTTATGTCAGACTGTCTTCACTTTTGTTTACATAAGGAAATACGTAAGCAAATTTTACAGGAGAATAATTTGGAATTAATTTCTGCACCAGGAATCTTTGGGTACAGAGACATCTTAGTGTAAAATCTCCTGGCTTTCTGACAGGAAAAACATTAGTGTTTAAAGGCTGTCATTTGCAATGCAATTTAAGAACTTGTTTTCAACAGCTATAGACCTAAACACAGATTTTGAATCCAAAGACATAAAATAGATACATGAAGTTCATTTTTTGCATATCTGTAATAGAGTGAATATCTAATAGTTAAATCTAGAAACAGATGCCTCCATGTGTGTTGTGATTTTAATTTACCTTTCCTGTTTGACCTTCATTTCTTTCTCACTCATAGCATTTTTATTTTACTATTCTATGAATCCTCATTCATCAAATCACTCGTTGTTAAGTATGAAAGGCAAATGACCAACATTTTTTTTCAAATATATTTGCTCATACAGCAGATCATTACTGATGGTTAATTATGGGGGCCTGTCAGTCTGATAAATACTTGGAATATACTGGCAAGCAAAATAAATTGAGTTCCCACCTTGGGGTCTTAAAAAACATTGGTAGAAAAAATTTGTTTAATAATTACCAGGCATAATTATATACCACTATTTATGATATAAGAATAATGACAGAATCTTCTGTGAGCATAATGCAGAAACTGACCCACTGAGAGGAGACCTGAAAGCTGACTAGAAATTAGTTCACAAAATAGAGGAGAAAGAAGCATTGACATCAGGATATTTTCCAGGAGCAGAGCCCAGCATGAGACTGAAATGGTTCTCAGATAGATAATGTGGCATTAAGGTTAAGGATTTGATCTCCATCCAGAAAGCTAACTAAGTAACTACACTTAGAAATGTGCTTTCCAATAGAATAAGATGAAGGAATTTGAAATGTATAAGTCACTTTAGAAGATGAAGAGGAGAAATGTAAAAAGATGGAGGGAAATTTTATGTCGCTGACATGAAGGGTGCTTAAATTACTGATGATGGAGAGAAGCACTATAGAAAGTTGTGTGTGAAGAAAGTTTATTTTATCTTTTCCCATTTGTTTTTATTTATCCATTGCTTTTAAACCTCCTCTCCAATATTGATAGTCATCAGCATTGTTCCATGTGTGCCACTTTTGCTTGTCACATGTTTTAGCAAAGATAAAATCTTGCTGTTAAATGATTTTATGTGAACTTGAAGATAAACGAAAGTGGAGTCAAATCTGTCTATCAGATCACAGCCTGATGATCTCCTGTTGGGAGGTGGTCTTCTCAACAGGACGACCCTGGGAAACTCCTTCCCTCTCTCCTCTTCTCCTTCCTGCTTGCTGGGCTTGGATCTCCAATCCTGAGAATTGCCAAAGCCCTGCAATGTGTGCTCTGACCTTGGATCCACAGGTGATCTTCCTGCATTCTACATCTTTGCATATGGCTGCAGAAGTCTGAAGAGGTTCATATGGACTTGAGTTGGATTGGACTGGGATGTTTTCTTGATAGATAATTATTTATTGATACAAGACTTTTTAAAATCTTTTATTGGGGGCTTACAGCTCTTATCACAGCCCTTATATACATCCATTGGATCAAGCACATTTGTACATATGTTGTCATTATCATTTTCTTTTTTTAATAATTTTATTGGGGGCTCATACAACTATTATCACAATCAATCAATCAATCAGTCAATCAATCATGCCAAGTGCACTTGTACATATACTACCACCACCATTTTCAAAACATTTTCTTTCTATTGGAACCCTTCGTATCAGCTCCCCATGTCTTCCTTCTCCCCCCGCCTTCATGAATTTATACTTTTTTTCAAGTCTTACACTGAAAGATGTCTCCCTTCACCCACTTTCCTATTGTCCAGCCCCCTGGAATGGGGTAATATGTGGATCATTTTGATCAGTTTCCCCTTCTCCCCAGACCTCCTTACTCTCCTGATATTGCTACCTTCATTGTTGGTCCTGGGGGGTGGGGGCAGGTTATCTGTCCTGGACTCCTTGTGCTTCCAGATCTTATCAGTATTCTTACACATGCTCTCTGGTCTAGCCAGATTTGTAAGACAGAATTGGGGTCATGATGGTGGAGGGAGGAAGAATTAAAGCACTAGAGGAAAGTTGTATGCTTCATTGGTGCTATACTGCACTCTGACTGACTCATTTCTTCTGTGGGACCCTTCTATAAGAGCATGCTAAAAAAAAAGTGATACAATTCAATCATCTGCTTTCTTTTTTTATGAGATCAGAAGTGTTATCAAGGAAACCATGTTAATATTTCATGAAACTATTTTTGACAGAATGAAAAATGTGTATGTCATAAATCCTCACTTTTTAGCTTTTGCAATTCTAGTTTCAATAATCATCTACTAGATTCACCATTAAGATGAAATAAAATGCCATCCCTTTTATTAAATACTTTTATTGGGGATGCTTACATATCTTATCACAATCCATATATTCATCCAGTGTGTTGAGCACAATTGCACATATAATGCCATCATCATTTTTAAAACACTCTCTTCCCACTTGAGCCCCTGATATCAGTTCATTTATCCCCCTTCCCATCCCTTCCCTGCCCAGTCTCCCTCACAAACCCTTGACAAGTTATAGATTTTTATTTTAATATTTACATCATCCTACGTTGCCCTTCACCCACTTTTCTGCTGTTTGTGCCCCTGAGAGGGGGCTATAGGTTGATCTTTGTGATCAATTCTCCATTTCTCCCCCAACCTCCCCTCATCCTCCTAGTATCTCTACTCTCATTGTTGGCCCTTGGGGAAGGGGGGTATGTATCCTGGATTTCCTATGTTGTGGGCTCTTGTTGGTAGCAGTGTGCATGTTCTAGTCTAATTTGATTTGTAAGGTAGAATTGAGATCACGATAGTGGGTGGAAGAAAACACCAAAGAACTAGAGGAAAGTCGTGTGCTTCATTGGTGCTATACTGCACACCAATTGGTTCATTTCTTCCTTGTGTTCCCTCTGTAGAAGGATGCTCAATTGTATACAAATGGGCATTGAGTCTCCACTCCATGTCCCACCCCCCACATTCAATTGGGTATGATTTTGTTCTGGTTCTAGATGCTCAGTTCCTGATCCTATCCACACCTCATGATCACACTGGCTTTGTAACTTCTCAGATAGATGACCACTTGTGTATCTTCAAGCCTTTAAGACCCAAGATGCTATATCCTTTGATAGCTGGGCACTATCAGCTTTCTTCACCACATTTACTTATGCACACATATGTCTTCAGTGATCATGTCAGGTAGGTGAGCATCACAGAATGCCAGATTGTTAGAACAAAGTATTCTTGTGGTGAGAGAACACTTGATTCAAGATCCAATGTCCATCTGCCACCTTAATTATTAACATATGGCTATAAGTACTTATGTATATATTTACATGTGTACATGCCTATATTTAGACCTCTAGTTAGTCCTTTGCCTCCTGATTCTTTCCTATCTTTTCTTTTTTTTTTTCCGCTTGTCCCAGCATCATGTTCAGACTTCATTCGGGTTTAGTAATTCCTCGTTGCTACATTGCCCTTGATGGAGCCCCACTAGGCATCCTATGCCCTTCTCTCTATTGATTTTAGTTCACTTGTTGTTCCTTTGTCTATGGGTTGGTCACTCCCTACTTCCTTTCTTCCACCTCCCCTTCTCTCATATGCCTCTGGAACCATTGGTCCAGTTCTTTTCATCTCTGAATTATTTATCTCACCTATCTTCTTTTTTATAAAACCATGATTATCATTGGATTTGTTTTTCTAGTCAACCGGCCTAACACATTTGCTTTATAAGCCAAAAACTCAACCAAACTCATTGTCATCGAGTCATTCTGACTCATACTAACCCCTCTGTAGGCTTATGAGAGTGGAAAGGACGGTGTTTCTCCCCCAGAGGCGATGGTGGTTTTGAACTGCCAGTCAAGTGAATCATAATCCACTGCATTGTAACCGCTACACCATAAGGGCTCTTCTTCATAAGCATTTATCAGTTTAAAAGCATATCTGCTTAATTCACACAAGTGGTATTTTTTTTGGATTTTGTTTATTTGAAGACATAATTACTTGAGTCAACAATCTGCACTCATGCAAATAGTTATCAAAAAATCCAATAAAGTAATATATTTGGGAAAGTTGCACTAGAATCTTAACAGCAAGGATGTAATTTTAATGCCTCAGGTGTTTCTAACCCAAGTTATAGTATTTTCAATTGTGCTATATACATGTGAAAGCTAAACAATAAAAAAGGAAGATCAAACAAGAACTGGCACATTCAAACTCTTGTTTGTTAAGAATACTGAGTACACAAGCGTTTTAGTTCACATTCTATTTGATTTGTAGTGGATCACACTTATGAATGTCTTTTTATTTGCATGCAGAACTTATCATTAGTAATATGTGCTACATGCAATGTCGCCATGTGTAATTTGATGATGTCATCATATCTGTACATTTATAGGTAATGTCTCTGAACACAAAGAATAATATAATCAGATCTATAAGAATACTAATAATGAAAGGCAATAATAATTAGAGGGCAGGAGAGATCTTTACCTAAGATTAGAACCAATTTCTAACAGAACTATTAGACTGAATCCTTCTCATAAGTCAGCTATTTCTTATACACTACAAAATGCCAGAAGAACAAACAAATCAATCTTGGAGGAAATACAACCAGATTGCCCCTTAAAAGCTAGAACTATGGAACCGCTTGCTTACTTTGGCTAGGCCATAAGGAGGCACCAGTTGTTGGGGACGGCCATGATGATTGGTAAAATAGTGTCAACGGTCAAAGGGAGATCCTTAATGGCAAGGTTGCCAGGGTCCATTAAAACATGGCCAATTGGTGCAAGAGGCAAGGTTCACATGGGACACATCACATTTATAAAGTTTGTTAAATTTACATTTTAAAGTGAGGATTCAGAAATATGGTTAGGATCATTAAAACACTCTATAATTGCTTTCATTTCAACATTTGCTTATTTAATGTATTTATAAAACTAATATTATTCTTTATTACCAGAAACTTGCCTCCTCCTTCAGTGCTTTCCTCCTATTAGTTCTCACTTACCTCTTATAGTGTGACTAGAAAATATAATAAAGTAACTAGTAAAAAACCCAACATGTTGGACAGCTGACAAGAGTGATCCACAATCAAAATGACTTCCCTCTAAAAATGTTCATTTTAACTAGTGTCGCTGCTAGATATGATTCATAACAGCACAACCCAGAGGCTCTTTTTAACTGTTCCATTTGGGGGATCTGTTTTACTTTATATGACACTGAGAGTGGCAGACAGATTGCTTTCAAACATTGTCAGAACTGAGTCAGCGCATTTATACACATTCACAGGAAAGGTACTGGCCCACGTGTAGACTCGTCTTCAGTTGTTAAAGAATTAATGAGGGAATTGTATGTACAGTACTGTCTTAAGCTCCCCTCAGTGCTACTTAATTCATGACAATTTTTTCTATTTTCATTTTATTTCAGAGCATCATGGGCAGGCCACAAAAAATTTCCTCGGGCTGCAAGCAGCCCACAGGCCACCAGTTTGACACCCTTGCTCAATTAGATATACTAACATAGTGGCTGGGACAATGGGTTCAAAAATAATAATTGTGAGAAAGACTCCAAGCTGGGCATCGTTTCATTCTATCGCCTGTTTTTGTTGGTTTCAAATCAACAACAAGTTGGAAACACCTGAAAACAAGAAATTATATGACAGCTGGTATTCCATTGCACCTTTAACTTGCACTTCTCCTTCTAATGTTTATGTGATTGTTAGCTTTTATCATTTTTCTTCCAAAATTACCTGGGTGAGTCCTTTACTCATTTTTTTCTCTTGAAATTGAAGGTTATCCTTTTCTCATTCTGTTTAAAAAAAACTATTATTGTGATTTTTGGTAAGGGTTTACATGTCAGATCACAAAGGTATTGTGTTTCTTTTTGATAGATATATAGGTCCTTCTTGCATATCTATGTACAATACCCTATTGGTCTCATCTACTGTATTCATAGACCAATTTTTGAGCAAATATCTTTTACTATTGCATAATTACATTCATCAATATCTTTCTAAGATTTTTGGAAAATAGGACATAGTCACAAATACTCCAAATTACCCAGAAATTAAATAAGACGAGGGCTTAGGTGGCTGTGCCAGGTGAGATATCACAGTGCAAGAAAACCATATATAAGAATGTTGAATCTCAGCTGTCTGATACATAAGAAGAAAATATTGGTTTATGGTCAATACATCTGCTTTGAGACTGTTTATGAAACAAGAAATTAATTTTATAAGCAAGAGAGATTTTTATAAATGGTTATATGTTTTATAATAATTCATTGATGATTTTTCAGAAATCCTTTTTCAATGGTAATTTGGGTGAAAGTTTGTGGAACAAATAGATTTTCCATCGAATAATCCATACATATTTTGTTTTGTGACCTTGAATGCACCCTCCATGATGTAAAAGCGCCTTTCCCACTTCATCCCTCTATTTACCATTTCCCTTGGTCCTTTTTTTCCAATCCCTTCCTGCTTTCTGTGTTATATTCCTAATTATTATTTCTTGTCATATCCTACACTGCCCGGTGTCTCCTCTTGCCCACCCCTCCTGTGTCTGTCCTCCCAGTAGGAGGTTATGTGTAGGTCCTTTTAGTTGGCTCCTCTGCTCTACCCCACCTTCCCTTCACCCGTTTAGTAGCTTTACTCTTAATACTGACTCCAAAGGATTCATCTGTCCTGGGTTTCCTGTATTTCCAGTTCCCATCTCTAGTCCAGCTGGATTTGTAAGGTAGAGTTGATAGTTAGGGGGAGGAACCCTTCTGGAACTAGAGAAAAGTTGTATGCTTCATCGCCACCTCACTGTACCTTGACTGGTCTGTATTCTCCCCGTGACTCCCCTGTAAGAGGATTTCTAATTACCCGCAAGTGGGCCTTGGGTCCCCACCCTGCTGTCCCCCTCATTTGATGTAATTCTTGTTCTTTGATGCTTGACGCCTGCTCCCTTCGACCCTTTGTGATCACACAAGCTAGTGTGCTTACATGTGGGCTTTGCTGTTTCTGGGCTAGAGAACCACTTGTTCACCTTCAAGTCTTTAAGATCACTGATACTTTATCATTTGGTAACTGGGCACCATCGGTTTCCTACGCTCTGTTTGCCTCTGCTCCCTTTTGTCTTTAGCGAACATGTCGGGAGGGTGGGCACACATTGACATGATTTTTGTTCTTGATGCTTGATATCTGGTTCTTTCCATACTTCATGGTCACACAGGCTGGCGTGCTTCTTCTGTGGTGGGCTTTGTTGTTCCTGAGCTATATAACTGCTTGTTCACACTCAAGCTTTTAAGACTTTAGACACTATATCTTTTGATAGCCAGGAACCATCAGCTATCTTCACCACTCCTGCTCATGCCCCCACATGTCCTTTGTAATCGTCTCAGGAAGGAGTGATAGAGCTTTTTCCTGTTTGATGCCTGAGGTCTGATCTTTTCAACCCCTCATGGCCACTTCTTCCATCTTAATTTACAGGAATAGACTTTAAAAATACATCTATAGTATGTAGAACGAGCATAATCGTCTAAGTAAACCCGATTTTTCTAAGAAGTAGCACTAAGTAAGTACTTAGGGAATACAAGAGCTACATATTTAAAAACTGCAAACATAGTGTAATCTTTCCCAAAGTGTCTCCCATAGATGACATTTTTAAATGCCTTGAATGAAAGCTTCACGGAAGGAGCTGCCGTGGTTCTGCGGGGTGTAGTGCAGAGTCTGCTTCTCAAACTCCGTCACGCTGTGGAAGAAAGATGGAGACCAGCTCCCAGTTGACACGATGGCAGGGGTATGTTGAAAAAGTTTTTATGACCAAACCAGGCCAGAATAAATGCAAATATATTATTGATGTATAGCACCACAATTTTTAGTCTGCTATTATTAATTGTGCAGCTTTAAAAAAAATCAACCCATCCACTGCAATTGAGTTCATTCCCACTCAAAGCTCCCCTACAGAGGATTTCTGAGACTGCAAATGCTCATATCAACTTTCTGCCACAGAGCAGCTAGTGAATTTTAACTGCTTCCCTGTGGTCAGTAGTCCAATGCTTACCCAACAGTCCTGCTAGCATTCCTAATATACTGAAATATAGCTAAGTTACTTAGAATTTGATAAACTCATTACACTGTATTTTTTGCATTCATTTAGTAAGACATATACAGCTTGGGAAAACGTTATTCTACAGAATATGGGAACTCCATGCCACCTTTTAAAATAACCTCTTTTTTCTTTTCAAGTTTTTTGGTGCATTACAGAAAAGTAAAAAGTAAAGAGCAAAAGGCAAAGAACACAAACCCGTGTTGATGATTTGGTAGAATTTGACCTGTCTTTCTACACCCAATGTAGGTGTCCAGATGACGGAGCATACAATTTCAGGTGGTTGAAGTCTCACAGCATGGAGTCATGATGTCTTTTCTCACACATCATGAACATTTGCTAATTCAAAATCCCAGCCTCGAGTATTTTGACAAGCGAGAGTACAATATGCTAACTCAAGCAGGCAAAGAAACAAGCAAAATAACCCTTTTTGTGGAGTGGGGGAGAAAAATTTCATTAAAAACAAAAATGGTAACAAGTCTCCAGATAAGGATATTGACAATTACAATTAAAACATTGTATTCCCTTCATGCTCAATTTAAAATGAAACAAACACTAAGTATAAGACTTCTACAGGAATTATAAGATTGATGACTATTAAAATATTACTAAGGTGTTTCCACTGAATTTAAGGCATTCATGGAGTACAGCCAAGTGATGTGCACACACACATCAATGGTTATCTTCAGACGCAAACATAGACTCATCTGCATGTTCCACTGCCCTTCTACTCAATCTTAATGCATTCAGTCCTCAGAGATGGTCTAATGATTCCATGTCCAAGATAAACTTCTATATTATTATAGATAATTAAAAATTGGTTAGGTCATCCGCACTGCTATCATACATTGTCACCATAAGACATCTAAAAGGCTAGCTCACTTCCATCAACTCAATTTCCAAGACTGATATTCTTTATGGGAGTCAAAAGCCTCATCTCACCGTCGATCTGAGAAGCTTAGATGTTGTAAAACAATAAACATTGTCCAGAATAAGCACATGCATATTTATTTTTTAAATGTGCATACTAATTTATGGTTATAATATAACATTAGTTTCTAGATATGGAGATCCTATCCATAAGACTTGTGTGATAGGTAGGTTTGTGAGATCAATTGCAGGGCGGAGATATAAATGACTCTGCGAGTCTAGCCTCTCTCTCTCTTGCTCTTGGATCTTCGGATGAGCCGCCTACCTCGCTTGTTGAGTGCCTCCATTTGCAAGATACACTACCCATGGGACACCTAATCCATGGACTGTGTTGCTGAGGCTCCTCCAAGCCCTCATTCGCCACGTTACTCGAATATGCATCCCTTGAACTGCAGACTGTCAGACCCTGTCATTCAGCTGACTGTTGGTGACCTGCCTTGCTGTTTGCTGCCTGTGACCAGAAAGCCTGAATTGCTCTGCGGAGCACTACTCAGCGGCCCTCAAAACTCGAAGGACTGCCAATGTATTTGCTGTCTCATGCTAGTGAGTTGCACCAAGCAATTTGTATCAATTTATAGATTAGTTAACTGTTTATTTATTATGTTAGATATACTTCTATCTATATAAATATACTTAAAATAATTCGTGTCCTGATTTGATTCTCTAGAGAACCCTATCTAACACAATTTCTGTCCTCCCCCACCCCCGCTTCTCTTTACACCACTTCAGTGACTAAATACAAGAATGACTAGCTCCCAGAGGTAAATTAGCAAAGATCATTCAAGAAAGACACTCATGTGTCAAAGCAAAAAGACATGATGAGATTGTTCTACTACCTCTACTTTTCACATATTCTGGGCATTAAGACTTGTTTGTCCTTTAACACACAGAAATATTAACCAAAATGCACATATAAAACCATGTTTAGACAATCCTAGTCTGTCTAATTCCAGCCACAAAACTCTTCCCTCTGCACCTTCATTCCCACTCCCACACTAGTAACCAGTGTACTTCCTTCAAAAATCTAAATGGACAATTCCATTCCCCAAATGCAACCATTTCTGTGAATTAGGACTGAGCAAGTGAGAGAGTATTCAAAGGGTGGTATTTTACACCCTCTCATAAACATTGCACAATTCTAAATCTCTAGAATTGTTTCTAGATGTTTCCAGTAAGGACTTAAGCTTGTCTACTATACACACAGCAGTACTGAATCAACTGCACACTTGTAATAAAGGTCATATTCTGGATATTTTTTCTAAACAAACACTTTTCAAAGGACCTATTTAGAGAAATGAACTCCCTAAACTTTGGATATATGATTTCATATTTTGAAATTTTTGTTCATATATATATATTTGATGCTTTCTTTTCAAATTATATGAGATCGTGGAAAGCTGTATTCATTTTTAGAATAAAGGATACATTAGAAGTAGACAGAACACTGGGGCATTTAATCCTGGATCTTCAAGACTTTACAAGTCACACCAGAGGGGTCCAATGAGGAAGCTCCTCTAGGGGAATTGAACTCTAACTCAAACGCACCTGTAACCTGAGGATTTAAGATGGAAAAGTCATGGTGTTTGAAGAATCAGAAGATAGTGCTACTAAGAACCTTGAATGGTTGGTAGGCAGACAAACATTGACCTAGTATAATAGTGTCTTATTTTATGTATTAAGATATATACTATTCTAGTACATCTGTGATCTAGTAGACATTGAATATTATTGTAAATTTTGCCTGACAACCAACCTGACAAATTAACAAGGAGGTTGCTAAGGAGAACTAAATGATAAATGGAATTCAAAATTAAAACCTTGCCCCTTGCTCACAGCTCTGATGAACGCTCAGCCTGATATGGTCTTCAACATCTTCTGTGGGGGGGTCTCTCCCCTCTTTCATATTGTGGTTTATCTCTGATGTATTTTGCTATTGTGGATAGCCCTCTTGAATTTTGGTTACATGTTTTCCTGTTCAGTAAGAACAGGTTGGTTCATCAGTCTTCTAGCTATCAATAAAAGAAAGAAAAATTTTAAAATAGTACAGATGTTGTACCACCCATGGCTCAGAAGCATCACAACTGATCATCAATATGAAAATGCTACATAATAAAATACTTAATTCTATCATTTGTTCTTTTGGATGGATTATATTACTAGAGCAATTTTAGATTTACAGAAAATGTGCAAAGGAATTTACTAACTACCAACATCCAGGTGCTACAATTATTTACATTTTTTAAATTTTGTTATTGTTAAGTGCCATAGAGACACTGCTGAGAATAAAATACTGCCCCATTCCTGAGCTTGTTCAAGTCATTGCCATGTTTTAGTTCATCCTTTTATCATTCACTTAGCAAATACATCTCATTGAGGGTCTTTCTCTTCTTCACTGACCCTCTGAATTACCAAGCCTGAAGTCCTTTTCCAGGGACTGGTCCTTCCTAATAATATATCCAAAGTACATTACATGATGCCTCGCCATCTTTGCTTCTAAGGAACATTATGGCTGTACTACTTCTAAGACAGTCCTGAACACCCTTATAATCAGCTCTAAGACATGTTCTCCCATCTTGTATTCATGTCATTATTAGCTCCCCATTTCCCACAGTGTTCCCTGATATTCTCCTAAGAGATCATTAATCAAGTTACTGTCTCCGTCGATTTACCTATCCTGGATTTCATATGCAGAAAAGCAAGCAAACACACAAACAAAAAACCCCAACAAGATTGACAAATTAAAACATAAAAATAGCAATAAAAAAGGAACCAGAGGGCTGAGCCCTGGTAGCATAGTGGTTGAGTGTAGGACTGCGGCCTTGCGGTTCAAATCCAGCAGCAGCAAGGCTGGGCCTCCCACTCCCACCAGAGGGCAACGATGCCTAAATAAAAAAATAAAGAAATAAAATAAAGAAAGAAAGAAGCTAATTTATAAAAAAAAAGGAACCAGAAATTATTTAAAAACGAGAACAAATTTAAATGCATCACATGGAAGATTAAATGATAGTGTTACATTTCAACCTACATGCACCTGCAACAATCCATTTTCCAAGTATTCTTTTTTAAAAAAATGATTTTATTGGGGGCTCATAAAACTCCCATCACAATCCACACATATACCCATTGTGTGCAAAGCACATTTGTACACTTGTTGCCATCATCATTCTCAAAACATTTTCTTTCCATTTAAACCCCTGGTATCAGCGTCCCATATTTCCCCTCCTCTCCCCCACCCCCTCCCCCATGGATCCTCGATAATTTATACATTATTATTATTTTGTCATATACTACACTGCTTGATGTTTCCCTTCACCCACTTCCCTCTTGTCCATACCCAGGAGGAGGCCATATGTAGATCCTTATAATTGGTATCCCTGGTCCATGTCAGAGGGGATTTCTCCTGGAGTTCAATCCCTGTGTGTTTTCTCTTAACTTTTTTGTTTAATTGAAACAGTTTTAAACTGGATCTAGAGGATGATCAAATGATGAATGATTGCATTTTAAATTAACTTCATATCCCTAAACTATAATCGGAGGAGATTCATTGGAACCTAAATTCATGGGCGGATCCTGCTGTTTTTATTGTTCAAAAAAATGGTTAGTCTTGTGAAATTTCATCATTGATCTCCAGTCTTTCCTATCACCATGGCCACATTTTCCATTTATCAATCCTTGCAATTTCTAAAGTTTCTAACTTTCTGATTCTAGTCACCAGAAATTATCAATATTGCTTGACTGAATTTTTGAACAAGCTAAAAGTTTGGTAGCATTCTACTTCTTTGGCTTTAGTTATTGGTGGGTAAATTTGAATAGTCTTATTAACTAGTCTTCATTAGAGGTACATGGATAGTATATGATCACAGACAGCTTTGTACTTCAAAAAAAGATCTTG
This sequence comes from Nesogale talazaci, assembly GCA_004026705.1. Classification (NCBI taxonomy): domain Eukaryota; kingdom Metazoa; phylum Chordata; class Mammalia; order Afrosoricida; family Tenrecidae; genus Nesogale; species Nesogale talazaci. The sequence continues at coordinate 18,037 of PVJH01033280.1, forward strand.
AAGTGCTCTTTTGATGATAAATACAATGCCATACTTCCTAAATTTATCAACCATAGCAAATTAACCCAAGTGGCCACTATGCTTTCTATTTCATTTTTTATTATTTCTGATTTTGATAAATACAGATTCTGTACATACATTGTTGTGATTACTAATGTATATTTGAAACCACACCTTCTCATTTGAGTTGTGCCACATCAGGAAATAAGGATCCCAAAGATTTTGTTCCATCCAGGTCATTAAGATCAACACTGCTTTAAGGCGGCAGCACTTCCTCAAGCGGTATTTTGGATGTCTTTCAGTCTGAGGAGCTCATCCTACAGAATTGTTGTGTTATCATCTGAAATCCTGGTATGTTCACTAGATGCCATTGAACAGTGTTTGTTTAATGTCAATCACTGTCTTCCTGGAATCATGAATTGCCTAAATACTTGCTGTTTTCCACAGAGTTTTATATGGTTGGTTGGGTGGATGGGTGGTTGGTTAATTGATTCATTGGTTTTTGACTTCTTTGACTTATTTTCTATAAAGACTTCAAATTCAACGGAATTCTTTCGGGTGGAGGGGAGCTTCCTTTTTTCTTTCTTTTTTTGTTCATCCACAAGACAGCCTTCAAATGTTTAACTACTATAAATATAGTCTGTGATGCTATAAAGGCTTTGGTAGATTTGTTATTAGTTTTTGTTGATATATAATTTGCATACACAAGTTATTAGTTAAAGTGTATTTAAAATAGTTGCACAATTATCACCCCAATCAATTTTTAGAACACTGTCTTCTTTCTTATTTTCATTGTTAGTAGGTACCCATCTAATGGATTTATTACTTAAGAATGTGTCTCTTCCTGAGAAAAATTTAGCTTTTCAATTCCTCAATCCCATACCAAGATGGATATTTTCACAATATGAAAAAGTTTCTGCACATTGTCAATTCATGTCTCCATAGTTGTCACCTCTTGGAAATATTAGCTGCTCTAATTCTCAATGTCCAACACCCTTCCACAATTCCTATTAAAGGTTATTTTGCTTTGTTTTGTTTTTGTTTTTTTTGGGGGGTATCACTGCCCTCTGATTGTCATAGGAGCTACCCAGCCTTGCTGCTGCTGGATTTGAACTGCCAAGTCAGTGGGTTGCAGGCCTGCACTCAACCACTAGCCACCAGGCTCAGCCCTAAAGGTTATTTTAAATATTATTCAATAGTCCTGTTTTTGTTCCCAATGAAAGTAATGAAAACTTTCAAGATATTTGCACTACTTATGCTACAGCATATGTTTCATCATACCTGCCTTTTATCTTTCAAGTATATGCTAATCATACTATCATATTAATTAAGTAACTTTTGAGCTTACAAAGCTGAGTAAAATTTATCTTTATCAAATACTGTTAATGCTTAAAATTCAGTTAATCTTAGTAAACATTACATTTTGTATATGGCTAACTTCACACAGCAGATGACATGAAAACCTCATACAGTCTACTCTTATAACGAATAGAAGGAACTTTTATTTTGAAATGTGTCATAAGACATCCTGATAGAACTAATATAACATTTGAAATGTATTTATTCAATAGAGAAAGTAAATGGTATTCCTGATACTCAGATTCCTCATTTTGTTTTTAATATATTTTGAAAGGTCAATTATTAATAATTTATGCTTTGCATTACAGAATTTATCAGAGGTTTTTTTTTCCCTTTATGGCATTTCTCCCAGACTAATGCCCTTCCCCTAGGTTCCACATTCCTAGCCATTTTTTTTTAGTTTATGTCATCTCTCTTTTTCCAAGGATTTCTTTAAATGTGTTCAGATAAATTAGAATATGATCCAGCATTTATCCAGACCTTACTCTATATTCTTATTTGTGACAACATGATTACTACATATCTTTAATCTAAACCAGAACCAGCAAGGGGATTTCATCTTGTATGGCAAGTCTAATCTAATAGCAGAAAAATCTGAAGCTGTTCTGAAAAGATTCTAAAGGAACTTCCAAATATAATTTGAAAACATACCAAGATCATTTAGTGAGATCAGTCATGCATTTGAAGGAGCAATTATAAGGGCAGCCCTGTTAGATGTTGAGTACTTTAAGTTGGACCCAAAGTCGAAAGTTCAGAAAGATTTGTTAACTACTAATTGAATATTTTCTCAAAATTTCCTGGAAGTATCAAGTAAAAAGAACAGACAAAAAAAGGAGCCTTTAACATAAATGCTCCAAACAAAGCAAAACTCCAGTCAATCCCATGTCCTACTGACCCTTTAGAGCAGAATAGACCTGCTTTTGTGGGTTTCTGATGTCTTAAGTCTTTATGCAAGCAGACTCTCTTTGTTCTCCTTCAGAGCGCTGGTGAATTCTCACTGCCCAATACGCACTGTTCTCAAAAATTTAGTGAAATTAATTCTGACCTGAAAAAGCAAACGCAAATAAATTCAGAATGATAGCCATCTTTTCTTTTCATGAGTCTAGAAATGAAATATATATGATAAATTTCTGGTATTAATGTTTATCACACTTATTTGAAAATAGAAAAAATGGGTGATAGAAGAAAGAGTATCTAATCTTTATTGCATTTTTAGGAAGAGAAGAAAACTAAACTAGGTGAAGAAACTTTTCCCTCTTTCATTTAGACTTTTCTTTATGCTGTTGTTAGGGGCTACCCACCTCGCAGCGACTCATTGCACAACAGAAACACTGCCTCAGCCTGACCATCCTCATAATTGTATTGTTATGCTCAATCCCATTGTTGTAATCCATTCTCTGTATTCCTCCCTCGCGCCACTCCTCTTTATCCTTTCTTTAGTCTCCTTTGTTCACATCCAAGACTGGGAAAGAAGTGAGATGGCAGGAATCAAGGATTTAGAGACTAAGAAGAAGACGCTCTGATCCTCCAAAACATGTGAGTCCATCTGAACTTAAGCCCAGCTTTTACTTTGGTTGTGTTGTGATATGTTGGATAATGAGCTAGACAATAAGTGAGAAGTAGATGTAATGGAAAATTTTAAATCAAGGTCTGTTACTCAAGGACCACATCAGGCAAAAGAGTGGAATTTCTTAATTAAAACCCATCTAGGCCACATTTTGTCAAATTTAATACAGTAAGAATCATATGCCCCCCCCCCAAAAAGAGAATTATTTCCCAATACCATAACTTGTTTAAGAAAATTTCACATGATAGGTGGGAAGAGAACATAGCTGCATGTTTAAATGGAATGGAAAATTTTTATAAAGAAGTGAAAAAAAGGTAGGAACAATTTTTAGATGATTGAAAATATTTCAATGAAGATCCTGATGCTCTTTCATCTCCAGTGATCCTGTGGCTGCTTCATAAGTGTCTTCTCTTACACCTTAGAAACAAAATCTTCTGTTTCCTTTATTATTATTCTTTTTGTAAGAATAAGAGTTGACTGAAACAAGATGCCCATAATGATCCTGCTAATATGAACCAATAAGTTGAAGCAGCCAACCAACCAGCACCACTGATGACCCAAAAACCTACAGCTCTGAGTTATTGAGTTTAGGAGGATTTTGTGAGGATTTTTGAAGATCCGTGCCTCTTCAAATTAGAGTTAACTGTTTGCAATAACTGAATTTAATATTTTTTCAAGGTTTCAAGTGGGCAGGAAAGTACAAAAGGGAAAAAGTGAACTTATATTCTTTATCACATATCATAAATTGTGTCTCCCC
>PVJH01033281.1:0-21731 GCA_004026705.1 Nesogale talazaci
AATGCAGTTCACTTTTGAAATCACAAAGTGCGTCAGGTGGAATTTAACACTCTCAAAAATGATTCACCGAGACAGAGCATCTAAAGGCCAACCGTGATAAGGCGAAAGAAGCTGACTTGAGGCTTTGGGAAAACAGGCTTGGAAACAGTGAAGCAGACATGACAGGGGATTTGAAAGTCATCCTTAATGGGGGAAACCTGAGACTTCAGAAAACTCACTTGGAAGTGAGCCAGCACGCCCATGAATCATTAGTTCACCATCTGAACTGACTTCCTGCCCCGGGAGGGGGCACACGACTAACTGCATTGTCAGCTGGGTTCTGATTACGATTTTCAAACATGAGTTACACATGCACAAAAAACACCTGCGGTTTTACTAAGAAGCTATAAGCCACCCCAATTTTAGAGGAGGCAGAGGTTCACCCGCAAGAGGGAAGAGGCGGGGTGGTTACTGAGAGCATCTTACTTTTCATTGTTTTAATGACTGATCCTCAAAAACATGCCAGGAAACGTCCTAGGAAGGAAACATCATTTACTGAGGACCTACTGTTACATGTGTCTCGTTAAATCTTTGGAAGAATCACATGAGGTGTTCGGAAGAGGAGATGACCTGAGGACCAGGAGGGCGAAGTAAACTTAGCAAGGCTCAATGTTAGCAAGCAGTCGGGCCAGCATTGATGTCTTCTCCCACCTGTACCAAAAGGAGTCCTGATGGGGTAGAGGGTTGCCTATTAGGCTGCTAACTGCAAGGTCAGCCGTGAAAAAACTACCAGCGACTCTGTTGGAGGAAAAAGAAGCTTTGACTTCTGTCAAGACTTACCATCTCGGAAACCCACAAGTGCAGTTTTCTTTTGCCCCCTTGGGTCCTTCTGAGCCGCAATGGGCTCCCTGGCAGTGAGTTTATTTCTTTAATAGCACCTCATCTCTTCTAGGCTGCTCTGAGTCAGATTAGCTGGACGGCCACGGGTGTGGTTTTCTGGTACGGTTTTTAAGCTAAATAGCTTCTCCACTTAACTAGCTTTTTGCCAGTTAATTAATTATACATCACACCTAGGCTATCATAGTAATTTCACCATTAAAAAATAACCGCCGGTTAACTGAATATTTCTAAATAGATTGCTCCGAGAGGCATGGCTGGTGAGGCGGGCTCCTCCCAGGTGTTGCCAGGGGAGACCGACCGGCGGAGAAGGACCTCAGGCTTGTTAGAGTGGAGGAGCAGGAACGAGAGGCAGACCCCTTGACAAGGTGGAGTGACACAGTGGCTACCAAGATAGCTCGGTCCTAAATAAAGTGACCAGATTTTAAGTGGGACACCATTGACCCAGGGGGAGGGGATATTTTCTTGATTAAAAATTTGGTCTATATGGAGCAACAAAATGTTCACAGAACACAAAAATAGTATTGTAATGTACTTAATTTTTTTTTTTTTTTTGCATCACTGCCTCTGGTGGTCGTGGGCGCTACCCAGTGCTGCTCCTGAGAGCCGCCGCTGGATTTGAACGGCCAAGCCCGGGGGGCCACAGTTCCGCCTCAACCACGTACGCCACTGGGGCTCAGTCCACTTATTTAATTCTAAAATGCGTGGGACAAATTGTTGAAAAGCGGGACATCTGGTCACCTTACTTAGGAAACAATGTCAAGACGGTGCAGGACCAGGCAGTGTTTCCGTCTGCTGTACACAGATCACAATGTACACAGTTATCACCTTGACAGTACATGAAGACAACAGTTTTTATTTTATTTTTTTAAATCGTTTTTATTGGGGGCTCTTACAGCTCTTCTAACAAACCATATATCGATTGTCTCATATGTCGCCCTCATCCTTTTCAAAACCTTTTCTTTCTACTTGAGCCCTTGGTATCAGTTCCTCATTTATTTCCCCTTCCACCCCACCCTCATGAACCCTTGATAAATTGTAAATTATTTTTTTCATATCTTACACCATCCGCTGCCTCCCTTCACCCATGTTTCTAACAACAGTTGTTAATATTACTCTGTTTTGTGCATGAACTTGCATTTCATTATCATTGGTAGACTACAACCTCCTTGAGGGGGCATTCAAATAGATATTTGTAAAAAAAAAAAAATTTTTTTTTAAAGTACTAACCACCACCAAAAAAATGCTAACAAGCCATGCTGAAGTCCATTACTTACCCAAAAGATTGGTGTCTGGAGTGAGGGGGAAAAGAGGAGCTAATACCTCAGGTTGAAGCAGAAAATGGAAAATAATGAGGGCAACACATGTACAAATATCTGATACAATGGATGTGTGGATTGTTAAAAGGGCTGTATAAGAGCTCCCAATAAGATGATTTAAAAAAAAAAAGATTGGTGTCCAAAGATTTGTCTCTTTCTTCCATGTCTCCTTAAGTAAAATAAAAAAATGAACACAGAAAATATGTTTACACATATTGCACATCACGTGTGTAAACACACACACATATAAATGGCTCATGTGTTTTAAGTTTTGTTTTTTTTTTGGGGGGGGGCATCACTGCCCTCCGGCGGTGGGAGTAGGAGGCCCAGCCCCACTGCTGGAATTGAACCTCCGTCCCAGTGGGCCGCAGTCCCGCCCACAACCACTACGCCACCGGGGCTCAGCCGTGTTTTAAGTTTTAAAGATAATTTTAAACTACAGTTCCCCAGACTGAACATGATTGCTTTGTACATATTGTGTCATGTCCCTTTGGTACTTACCATCTTATATTTGTATTAAAATATTTCTGTTTGTGCTTTATCTTCTCTACCAGACTTTAAGCAACTTTAGATGCAACAATGTAGCTAAGATAATTGGTGCTCAAGAAATGGCTAAATGAAGCAAATAATTTCTTTGCTGTATCCTCCTTCTATATAGATGCTCAGAATCCATGTGGTTAATAAAAGAAAAAGAAAGAAATCCTACAATAATAATGAGACTCTCAGGGATCGAAGTCGATTTCTGTCATCAGGTTCTAATTAAGACAGCAGATAAAGCAAATGGAAAGCAGCTTTAATCTGCATGCTAAGTTGATCCTACTCTGGTGAAAACACAGAAAAATTGTTTGGACAAGCCAACTGAACAAACATGATATTGGATGTCTAGAGGAAAGTCATTCTTAAAGAGTCTTCTTCTTTCCATTCGATGGCTATCTGAACTGCAACTGCGCGCTTGTCCAAGGGGAAGGGATCATTTCGTGTTCCCGCGTGTGACCAAAAAGAGGGGGCAGTGGAAATGGGGCAAGGGACACAAATTCAATCCACTAGGAGGCCTGGTTGTTCGTCAGTTTGCCTCCTCGGATCCTTTTAAAAAGGTCTCTCCTTTTGGAACTACTCACTCAGTCCTCTTCCCATTTCCTCTACTGAGCACTGCAGACCCATTGAGTTGAATTGATGACAATGTGCCAGAGTTCTCAAAAAAGTTTAGCGTTCACTCAAACTCATTTGCCATCTAATTTCAGAAGAAAGTTCTCTGGACTTCATTTTACTCATTAAAATGAGAAGTTGAACTACCTGAAGTAATTCATTACTTTTTATGAACAACAATGAGATAAAGGCAAGCATTAATTATTCAGTGATGCCTAATAACTTTCCACTAAGTATGCTGCGAGCCGTATATTTGGCCTTTTAGTGCTGACCCATTTGAAGTGAACTATTTGCTGAAAATCACTATTTTCCAATAATGCTTATTTGTTTCTTTCTGATTGTAAAATAAAAACTCACTCCAGAAGTTTGGGGAAAATATGAAAATATCTGTTTCTTTCCGGTCTTGTACAAACATTTTAATGAAAATATATGAGCTATCGTAAAATCAGTACACCACTGCTATGTGTAATGTACATCATATTGGAAAGATTTTCTGTTATTAAATGTCTTGAAAGCATTATTATAATAGTTATAAAATTTCATCACTTAGATACATCAAAATATGTTTAACCGTTGTCCTTTTAGTTGAACATGCAAATTATTTCCACTATTTAACTTGTGTAAGCAATATTTGGATAAACACCTCTATGCACACATACTTGTGTCTGAATTAGAACGCATCTGCAGCAAAGGTAACCAGGGGAATCAGCATAAGAATCCCCAAAATAAGGAAGAGCGTCCTCATATCAGGTCCAGATTGAATTTCACCATAACATTTTGTGGTTGTTAATTGCTTAGGCAATTGTTTTACTTTGTATTTCTTTTATGACTGAGGTGACACTTTAATTCACTTTTAAAAATTTAAGTAGTTTCTTTCAAGTCAGAAAAGCCTGTCCTCCATTAGAATAATTGGGTAACCTTGTCTAAAACTTTCACTTCATGCTAAGCACTTTTATTAGACACTACAATGTCATCCATCTGGCTATTTTCAAACACATTAACTACTGCAAAGAAAGAGTAATATAACTTGAGTTGCATGTGATTTAGATGAACTTTAAAAGGACAACCACAGATTTACCTTCTAAGTTAAGAACGCTACTAAATCCAAAAACAATGCAAAATTCCCCATTCTCAAAGGAAGACATGTCGTTAATTTGTCTTTTGTAGAAGTGTAAATATTTCTCTCTCTATGACAAACTGCAAAATTAGCTATTATAGAACCAGCCTCAGCACTGCCAAAAATATAGATGTGGGCCAGGCTTTCTTTCCCTCGTCCCGGTTTCTTATAAATAGCAGTTAAACAACAGTTGATCGGTTGAACACGTATCAGTGAAAACAACAGAGTGACATTGCTCTATATGTCACCACAGCCTGGGGGCACCTGCTTTAGGCGAGATTATTTGATGAAGACAGAAGTATCTGCTTTGACAGGATGTTTTTGTTCAATCACTTAAGAGTATCTTGAATTTAAGACCTGGTCTTCTTTGCATAACCCAAAGATTCAACTGATGTAATTTCAACTCCTTTATACTAGACAGATACAAAGATGCACTAGAGGAAAGGGAGATGAATCAATATGGTCCTCGCAGTGTTATTTCCTTGTGGTAAAAACCCAGATAAAGAAAAACGGCATGACTTTCAGCAGTCATTATCACTTCTCTCACTGCAGTAACATCAGGCAATGCTGTAGCGAGAAAAGCTTCCACAGTGCTCTCGCTCCCTCCTGTCCTCCCAGTAAACTTTCCCTTACCCTTTAGGTATGGGGCAGAGTTGAGATTTTCCCTTGGAGGAGTTCATGGAACCCTGTTACAATGCTAGAAGACACAGTTACTCTTTTCTTTGCAGATGGGGAAGCTGAGGTTTACAAACAAGTTAACTTTTCAGATTTCTCAAAGCACACCTGTTAGAGAGGAATGCTTCTGACTCGTGGCCACCCAAGTGTGTCATCCAGTTGCACACCACAGCTTTCTCGGCGGAATCTTTGTGGACGCAGGTTTCGTTGGTGGTGGAGTTGGGTGGGTCTGCCTGCCAACCTTGAGATGAACAGGGGGTGAGAGCAAACTCTGTCTGGCCCCCTGGAGCTGGGCTCCGTGGGGTGCAGCAGAGTCGTTCTGACATCCAGGCTCGTGATGTTTTGGGGAGTGAGACATCCCTTTACACGGTCTCCATTCATAACCAGCAGCCCGGCAAACGTGAACTTACTTAACGCAGCCTCCTGGTTTATAGCATGACATCATTTACTATCATTTACTATCAGATCAATAGCTTGAGGATCCCACAGGCATGACACAATGTAGCAGTGGGTCCATTTTGCACGTGTGGCTATATTGGTCAATGTGGCGTTTAGCAATAAAGCACTCTGACTTAGAACTGCTAATGCCGTACGGACAACAGGGCAGTGGGTGAATGATATGGACAGTGTATGATATGACAAAATAATGACAATTTGTAAATTATTAAGGGTTCATGACTCCCCAATAAAATGATTTTTAAAAAAATACAAAAACCCGCTAAAGCCTGTAGGGAGGTCTAGGGTCCTGGTTTCCTGGGAATTGCTAATCAGTCTAACGACGTTCTGTTCTACTCTCCTAGTTAGTTCCCGAGGTAGCAAACTTGCAAGGGGCCCTGTGGGGCGCGTTTACTAGTTGGGCTGCACTCTGAAAGGTCAGCGGTCCGAAGCCACCAGCTGCTGCACAGGAGAAAAGCAGGGTCTTCTACTCTGGTAAACAGTTGAGTCTTGGGAACTCAGGACAGTTCTACCCTGTTCTAGAGGGCCCTGTGGTTTGGGTCACATGATGGCAGTGACTTTGGCTGTTGGTTTATCTGCCTGGAGCAACACCAGGAGAAGGTGAGATGGAAACAGGAGACGGTGGGATGAGTGGTTAACCGGGAACTACCTCTTTTGCCCTGAGATCAGACCTGGAGCGTGTGATACCATAGAAAAATCCTGCCAAAGGCAGGAAACCGCAGAACAGAATTTCAAAGTCTTTAATTTTTTTTTTTTTTTTTTTTTTAGGCATCACTGCCCTGGTGGTGGCAGTAGGAGGCCCAGCCTTTGTTCCTGTGAGCAGGAATTGAACCTCCATCCCAGGGGGCCGCAGTCCCGCGCACAACCAGTACGCTACTGGGGCTCAGCTCAAATTCTTATGGAATCCAGAATTTCTTCTGCCCTGAAGAATAAGTGAATCCCTGAAACTTCTGCCCCAAGATCATCTTTAAACCAAATATATTCCTTGAAATGTTCTTAAAACTTAGCAGCAATTTCCTTTAATTAGTAAACAATGTCTGCCTTGAACACTGCTCTTTCAAGATCTGTCTACAAGTGAGCTTCAAAAAGTTCGTGGAAAAATTCCATTATCTTTTCAATTCACTTTTGGAAGCTCCCTCCCATATGGGATCAAATGGACACCAGCAACTCCAGAGATGAGACAGAAAAGTTAGGGAGCCAGGAGTCTGTGTTGATGGGGGAGGAGCAGCTCAGAAGAGGAGGGCGAGAATGCAGGCACAACTCACAGAATGTCCTCAGGGTTACTGAGATGCGGACAAGGAGACGGCAGAACTGCTCTAAGCTTTGCTGTCCATTCTCAACAACAACAACAAAAAAAAATAGTAAAACAAATAAATAAAAGTGCCCAAGCCAGAATAACCATCTCTGCTTCAACACCTGGAAGCACACGGTGAGATCTGATTATCATCTAAACTGGATGCTTAATTAAAAGTACCAATCTGACAGAGCTGAAAGTCCAAGTCTTCCTACCCCAAAGGTACAAGACAGTACATGATTCAAGAAAATCAAGTTTAAACGCAGTTTATATCAGAAAAGGGAACAGTTTTAAGATGAGGACAAGTTAAAAAACATCCTACTTCAAACCTTTGCCTAATCCACGATAAAAAAAAAAAAAAAGCAGTGGGGCTTATTTTGTTTGTCGGCTTCTTTTTTAAGTCAATGTAAAATCTGTAATACTTGAATGCTTGGAACAATTCAAAACAGGACAAAAAATCCTACTTCAGGTTGTACTACCTTCACTCATTTGCTTTTCATACAAAATTGTGTTCTGAAACTAAATGTACAGAATAATCTCCTATAATTCAACATAAGAAGAAAATGAAGGCTGAGCCCTGGTGGCTTAGTGGTAGTTTGCGGTACTGCAGCCCACAGGGTTGACAGTTCAAATCCAGCAGCAGCTCTCCAGGAACAAGGCTGGGCTTACTACTCCTACCAGGGCAGTGATGCCACAAAAAAAGAAAAGAAAATGAAAAGCACATTTCTTGAGATTCCTTACAACTCAATACAGTACCCCAGAGATATGTGCAGGTTTGCTTCCAGAGCAATAAAGCAAATATCACAATCACGTAAGTCACATGAATCTTTGCTGGTTTCAGAGTGTATGTAAAAGCTCTGTTTAAAAACATATAACACAGTCTCAAGGGGGTGTCTTCCAATAACATTCTTCCTAACTCTTGATAATGTTAGTCTTCTGTAGTCTTCTGGTCTATCGGACAGATGCATGTGTGCCCTCGTTTTGGTTTTAATGTGCATATTCCAGATTGAATGATGAAGTTAAAAATCTTTGGGCTGAGCCTCAGTGGTGGAATAAGTGGTTGAGTACGGGACTGCGGCCCACGAGCGTGGCGGTTCAAATCCAGCGGCGGCTCTCAGGAACAGCTCTGGGTAGCTCCCACGACCACCAGAGGGCAGTGATGCCCACAAAACAAAAAAGAAAAAAATCTTTCCATATATTGATTGGCTATTTGGGTATTCTCATGTGTGAGCTGCCTATGGGAGGCTCATGTGCATTTATTTAAAAAACAAATTCTGTGTTGCTTATGACTTGCAATTGTTCTTGTGACATTTTGGATGGGGGCCTTTGTTCAATCTATTCATTGCATACATCCCCCCTCACATACACACACACACACACACACACACACAAGCTATGTTTAGACCCTCATCTCTTATTTGTACAACAGCATTATAGCAAAGTTTGAAATAGCACGAGAAGGCTCACCAAGTGCTCGAGGCACACCAAGGGAGCTCGAGCTGTTAGGAAAAGGGTGGTCGGTCAGCAGCCTTGCTCAATGCAGAGTCGCCACAATTCTCCAATCTGTAAAGCATGCAATATCTGAGAAGCACAGTGTAGCAAAGGGCAATAAAATGAAACATGCCTGCGTTGCCAACTTCCTAAGAGCAATTGCTATGTGGAATTATATTCTACAGTGTGTAAATTTGGAGATTTATTACACAGTTGCAAACAAACAATGCCTATGTACCCAGTCTACCAGCCCATGACAGGGAGAAAATGATCCTTATTTATCGACTGTAAATAGTCCCAGAATCTAATTGCGAAAAGATGGCTATCTTTTGTTAGAGTCTAACTCCAATGACATAAATCAAGACCTAAGACATGTGAAGGCATGCAGATTAGTGAAGGCCACTAACTCAAAAAATATTGAGTGTCGTCCTTCCAGACACCCAAACTGAGCTCACTACCCTCGACGCCATTTCCAATCGTTGCAACCTTGTAGGGCCCTGTGGGCGTCTGAGATGATCAGTCTTCAGAAAGGTTCATCTTTCTCCCGTGGAGAGTTGTCCTCAGTGAGAAAAACGCCATCTAACTCTAAAGTCAACTCTGTCGATTTCCTACTGTTGAACAGTGGCTGAATTAGATACTTGGTACCTAACTCACCAAGTCTACGTCACTCCCCTGAGCACTCAGAAACGTTCTCACTTCCAGGCCAAGTTCTGCTGATACTCTTCCCACTCCTTTCCCTCAAGCGCCCGTGCTCTCTCCCATCTGTCTCTGAGGCATTCTACTCCCGTAAACAGTTACAGTCTTAGAAACCCGGGGCGGGGGGGGGGGGGGGGGGGGGGGGGGGGGGGGCTGTGGGGGGCTGCTGCTATGAGTCGGTGCAGACTTGGTAACAGTGAGTTTGGTGTTATGTATCAAAATGCAACTTTTTGAAGGCATAACTTTACACATACGGCCATGGTTAAGTGTCTTTGAGGGGTGTTTGCGGTTCAGTTCCCTACTCTGCCACCACGTACTCTCTGAGGAACCTGCAGCAACTGACTTTCCCTGTGTCCACAGCACACTCTTTAACTAGGTTCAGAAGGTCATTGCAGTGGCCGCGCAGAACTCACCATTATTGAGTTTACGAGGGGTGTTCGCGGGTCACCACTCGGGTGAGAAATGGTCAGGATGCATCATTGTTTAGTCAGGGCAATTTCTTCTCTGCCTCCGAGCCTGGCCTCTGCCCTGCTGGAGCGATGTGTCAGAGCTCTTTGGGGATTGCCAATAAATGGCCAAAGGGTAAGCTATCCTACTATAAGCCTCAGCCCGAAGGCACTTAGTTCCAACGCTGTAAGCCAGCCAAACCCATCCCCCCCAATTACATGCCCAGAGGCACCTCACTCTGCAAGCCAGCACTCAGCTTCACTTGTTCTGTGGGCTGGGAGGCCTGTCCTCTGCTCTGGGCTCCTGGTTTGTGTGCTGTTTCTCCACCACGCCTCGGGTGACAAGGCTGTGTCCTGGACCAAGGGTGTCCAATGTGCAGGCACCTCAAGGCCCCAAGGACGCATTCCACTCCTGACTCCTCTGGCTGGTAGTGAGCTCCGTCTTACCCTGCTAGCCCCCTTCCTGCTTCTAAGACAGCTTTTCTTCCAACAGGATGACAATCATGACTAACCCTGTTAACAATCACACAGGCACTGAATCATAGAACCCAACCCGACCACCACCACCACCCCTTTCTTACACATGCCTGACAAGGAAAGTTATTTCACCAGGGTAACAAAGGATATGGCTAAAAGAGAGATATGTAATAACTCCCTACATTGCTTATAGCCACTGTGTCCATCCTTTCACCTTTCATCCTTCCTCTTCTTCTTTTTAAAATTCATCATTGTATTGGAGGCTCGTATAGCCCTCATGACAATCCATACACCCATCCATTGTGTCAAGGGGCTTCCTCTTTGGGGCTGACCTTCTACTTTACTAAGCATGGTGTCCTTTTCCAGGAACCAGTTCCTCATCATAACAGGCCCGCCTGAGCAAAATGAGGCACAGTCTCTCCAACTTTGCTTCTCAAGAGCATTCTGGTCATACTTCCTCTAAGGTGGCTTTGTTTGTCCTTCAGACAGTCTGCTGCAGCTCCAACATGCTTCCCCAGTGCCATAAGTGAAATGCATCCATCTTCTCCGGCAGTCACTGTCTGGCTGTCAAAAGGTAGGAGGTGGTCAACATGAGGTCTAGTCAACCTGGCAAAGCAATGCTTATTGGAAAGGTGTCGCTCAGAAGAAAGCTAAATTCTCAAACTGATGGCTGTGTTCTGAAACATACAGCGTGCCACTCAGGGGAGAGCAGCCCCCTAAAGATCCAAACCTGCCCTGTGAGCCCCTGGTCTGCCTCCAGAAATGGGTGGTGCCTGACTACCTCTCATCAAACCTTTTGATCAATGATTCTTGAACAAAAGGGAGAGATGCAGAATAGAATTTCAAGTTCTCATGGATTCTAGACTTTCTGGAGCCACGGAAGGTAGTTGAACACATGAAACAATTGCCCTGAGACAATCTCTTAAGCCCTAAACCAAAAATATGCCCTTAAGGCGTCCTAAAACCTATAGTTTAGTTTAACTAGTACAAAATATCTACCTTGAGTGTTATGCTCTTTTAAGAACTAGTTGTCTGGGATCAAGCTGACCACAGCAACTTGAAATGTTCGATAAGAACCCCAGAAGCAGTGAGTATATGCAGGAGAACAACAACTCAGAAGGGGAGGGTGAAAACGGTGTGCGATTCAAAGAATGCAGTCAACGTCACTAAGTTGTTCCTGCGGAAACTACTGAATGGGCGTGTGTTTTGCTGTATACATTCTAAAGGACAACAAAATAAAAGGGGGAAAAATGAGAGAGAGAGAGAGAGAGAGAGAGAGGTGATCTTCTGAAACATAGCATGGAAAATTACAAGACAGCAAGGTGGTTACCTGTAAGATTTCAATGGGTTTTTCCCCAATATTTTTTTACTGTTTACATGTTTCTAAATATATATATATATATAATCTAAATAAATATATATTTAATGTTACACAGTATTGAAAACCATCACAATGTGAAACACTGGAAGACTAATCCATGTTTCTAAAACAGAAACAAAGGCATTCCAAATCAAAAGCATTTGTCTGTCTGAACCTTGTCATAGTTTTACAACACTCTGGAACACAGGTATTAAATATGAAGCTGAACCTTTTATAGGTTCATATTAAAACCCAAGAAACTATAAAAGTATTATAGCACTACGAAGCAGTAAGAAAACAATGAAGGTGTGTGACAGAGAAGAACAACTGGGGATTTGGGCCGTGAGGTTAGAGGCAATAAACAAGTTCAGAGTGAGTTAGAATTTAGGAGGAGGAAAAAAGTCCGCTCTTTAATGGTTCACCAACACTGACAGTGGCAAACAGTTCTGGCACGTCGTAAACAGTCAAGGATATAAACAGAATTGTATTTTTTAAGTAGACGTTAAAGTATTAAATATGGCATGTGTGTCTAGTTCTTTCCTCCAAAATTCCCCACAATACTGTTCTTCTCCAAGTTGGTACCTAACCTAAGTCTGTTGCAGGTTTGTCTCTTGATTTGAAAAGTAAATAGTGGGAAAAGAAATACTGAGTTTCAGTCCCCCCACGCTTTTCTCAATGGTACTTGACGTCCTAGCCCAATTGTAAATCAAAGTAATTAAGTAACCCTTTTCAGGCTACAGAAAACACTGAAAGTACAGAACAGAAGCAGCAATGCCACATGGGTGTTCAATTATTAATGAAGCCCCTGAGGCTTCCCCGGTCTTAACCTAGGAGTGAGGAATTTGGGTTTGGAGAAGTTGCCCAAGAGGTAGAGACTGTACCTTTTTTAAAAAAAAATGATGCTTTTGTCGGGACAATAATGATCGCAAGTGCTTTAAAAGGGCCTCTAGGAAACAAGTGTTGGCAGGGATCTGGAGAAAGCAGAACCCTCGCACATTGCTGGTAGAATAGAAAATGGTAGAGTCTCTGGAAAACAGCTGGATGGTTTCTCAAAACGCTATGCACAGCACTGCCTTATGACTCAGCAACTCCATTTCAAGAGCTCGGCCTGCAAGTCCATTCTGACTCATAGCGGCCCCAGACGACAGAGCAGAACTGCTGTGGTTCCTCAGATCGTAAATCTTTATGGAAGCAGAAAGCCTCCTCTTGTCTCCCTCCGGAGTGGTGGATGGTTTGAAATCGCTGACCTGGACGTTAGTAGGCCACTCCTAGACATAGCCTCAAAAAACCTGAAGCCCAAGACCAAAACCAACCCGCTGCCGGCCAGCCAGCGCTGACTCACCGCACCCCGCGGGACAGAGTCGAACAGCTCCACAGGGTCTCAGACTGTCGCTGTTTATGGGAGCAGGCAGGCAGTGTCAGCTTTTCTGGCCGGGTGGTCTCGAAATGCCACCCCTCTGGTTAGTGGCCTAACACTTAGCCACTGCACCACCGAGGCTCCTTAGAAACTTGAAAGGAGGGATCAAAAGATACTTGTATGCTGATGTTCACTGTGCCACTATTCAAAATGGCCAAAAGGTGGCAATAATTCGTGTCCACCCACAGATGAGAGGCTAGATAAAATGCAGTAGATAGATACAATAGGACAGAACCTTACTGAGCCATAAAGACAACTGAAGCTCTAATACATAGAACAACACAGATGAGTCTTGAAAAACAGTGTGGCATAAAGATTATAAGGAAACTAATTTGTACTATTCTTTCAACCTTTCCGCGTATGGATTTTTTCAAAACAAAAACTTGAAGAGGATGGATGAGTGGAAATTAGGCAGAGAAGAACAATGCGAATCTTCCAGATACATGGTATAAAAAATGAAGAAGTAGCCATTTAAAATAAGTAAAACAAATCAGACATGAAATTAGAAATACCATATCATCCCATTTATAGGAAATATCTAGCATAACCAAATCCATAAAAAACAGAAGCTTGCTAGTGGTGACCAGGAGCTGAGGGATGAGGAGCTATGGGAGTTATTGTGGAAGGGGTACTGACTTTCTCTTTGAAATGACATGTAGACTTTTGGGAAATAGCAGGGGGGGAATGTAATTATTGTCACCAAACTGAACACCCAAAATGGCTAAAATATTATATATATATATATATATATATATATCAACTCTAAAATTTTTTATAACCATTAAACATTTTATTATGAATTGACTACAGGTTTACAGAGCAAACTACCTTTTTTCTCTTTTAATCATCTTATTAGGGGCTCAGATAACTCTTACCATACATCCATCTATTGGATATCAAACACATTTGCGCATTTGTTGCCCTCATCATTCTCAAAACATTTGCTTTCTACTTAAGTTCTTGGTATCAGCTTCTCATTTTTCTCCTCCCCCCTCTGACGAACCGTTGATGATTTATAAGTTATTATTTTCTCATTGTCTAACGACTCCCTTCACCCACTTCCCTGTTGTCAGTACCTCAGCGAGGAGGCTATTTGTAGATCCTTATAATCCGTTCTCCTACCCCTCTTTCCCTCCACCCTCCCAGTATCGCCACTTTCACTACCAGTCCTGAAGGGGTCTGTCCTGGATTCCCTGTGCTTCACGCTCCTTCCTGTCTGTACCACTGTACAGCTGGATACAAATATGGAATGCTTCACGAATTTACATGTCATCCTTGAGCCATGCTTCTCTGTATCGTCCAATTTTAGTATATATGCTTCTGAAGCGAGCACGCCACACCAGATATTTTAAGTTGAACTTGGCGAAATTACATAAGAAGTGGAAAATGTACCTTTAAGAAACTGTTCATTGGAACAACAATGACTGTAAGTGCTTTAAAATGCTCTCAATGAAACTAACAAATGTTGGCAGGGATGTGGACAAAGTCGAAGCCTTGAGCATCTATCTGTCCGTATCCCTACAAAATTCTTCTGCCTATCCTAGCCAATTGATATCAGTAAATGTCCCCTAAGGATGGCCCAGGGGTAGGTGGTATCTCATTCCGTTGTACATAGGGTGGCAGTGGCCAGAATCAAATCAATTCCACCTACCTACAACAATCAGTATCCTTGAAAGTAAAACGGAAACGGTTTGGGGCAACAGTCAGTATGTCTAAGACTCTACTATTATAGGATGGGGAGCCCTCAGACACAGCCCAAGCCAGCTGTTCAACATGTTCCTGAACACAGCTCCTCTGACTCTGCTTTTCCAACACCGTCCCCGCCAGCGGTGTGTCGCCTCTGCCTCTGGCTTCCTTCGAACTGCTTCCGTCCTCTTGTTCATAACACTCCCTATCACACCCTGTAACGTGCTTTTTCCTAGATCCAGTTAGCACTTTTCCTTTGTAGTTCTAGGACGAAAGTCTACACTGCCTCCTTTGTACATTATACATCAAATATTTTTAAAAGGGCATATTGTTAGACTGAAGGACTCTCAATCTCAACTTCCTTTTTTCAGGTAAAGAAATTGATGCTTAGCTGAGCCCCAGTGGCACAGTGGTTGTGTGTGGGACTGCGGCCTACAGGGTTGACGGTTCAAATCCAGCAGCAGCTCTCCAGGAGCAAGGCTGGGCTTCCTACTCCCATTAGGGCAGAGATGGGGTGGGGGGAAGAAATCAATGCTTATAGAACTGAAATAACTTCATTGGTAAAACAAAAAAGTATTGAGCATCTGTAAGTAGGAAGGCCAGTGATAAACTACGTAAAATCCTTCACCTCACAGTTCATTAAATAATATCATTATAGACAAGTACCAAAAGAGAGATAAAAAGGGTAAAAAAAAGATACAGTGAGTGATCTATGAAGTGTGAACCAGATCCTCTTAACTATTCAAAAAAGGGCACCTAATTTCAAATGAATGCAATTACCTAAAAGACGCTGCTGCTGTTTGGTCTAGAGATAAAACAATCCAAGGGTACATCAACAAATGAACAGAATAATAATGCATGGTGTATACACATAATGGAATATTAGCTAGTCATAAAAAGTAATGAAGTTCTGATATCTACTACTACAAGGCAAAACTTTAAGAACATGATGCTGAGTGAAACAAGGCAGACCGAGAAGGTCAAATACTCTAGGGGTCCACTTCCCTGGTGTATCTAGAACAGGCAAATGCAGAGTCGAGAGTTTGCTAATGGTAACCAGGGATTAGGGGAATGGGTGGAATAGGAATGACTGCGGAAGAAGTATGGAATTTCTGTGGAGGGTAATGAAAAGAGTTGAAAATGGATAGTGATGAAAAATAATAATCATCTATAAATTATTAAGGGTTTATGAGGGAAGAGGGATGAAGAAGGGAAGGAGGAAAATAAGAAGCAGATACCAAGGGCTCAAATAGGGAGAAAAATGATGATGGCAACAAATGTGCGTGACACAATCCATGGATGTATGAATTGTGATAAAAGCTGTACGAGCCCCCAATAAAATGAGTTAAAAAAGAAAATGGACACAGGTGGTAAAGTGGTATACATAATTAACGCCACTGGCCTTTACACGTAAAAAATGTTGAAGTGGGCAAATGTCTTATTGTACATATTTCTCCAGAGTAAAACAGAAGAAGAGAGCCTAACAAGCTCACACAAATAGCACAACCAAAGGTGGCAGTTATGTATGGCCGAGTCTGAAGGGCACTGGAGGGTGAGGGATCCCTGGAAGATTTGCCACTATATGGAATAAAGAATATATGCCTGCTACTCAAAAAAAATTGCCATTCTGGCTGAGCCCCGGTGGCGTAGTGGTTGTGCGCGGAACTGTGGCCCACTGGGACGGAGGTTCAGTTCCAGCAGTGGGGCTGGGCCTCCAATCCCACCACCGGAGTGCAGTGATGCCAAAAATAAAAAAAAGAATTGCCATTCTATTTCAGGTAACAGAAAACTTGTTGAGGGCTGAGCCCTGGTGGTGTTGTGGTTGAGTGAGGGACTGTGGCCCACAGGGTTGGAGTTTCATATCCAGCAGCAGCTCTCCAGGAGCAAGCCTGGACCTCCTACTCCCACCAGGGCAGTGATGCCCACAAAAAAAGAAAAGAAAAAGAAAACTTGTTGTTAATGGCATAGGTTAAGGATGAATAGAAGGTTGCTGGAAATAGGCCTAGATTTAAAAAATAGGAAATCTGGGTTTATTTATGTACTTATTTTTGAAATCTGGGTTTCAGTCCCAAGTCTTTCACTAACTATATAATTGCTCTTGGGTAAATCCCACTCATAAAGAAAATGATAAGCTCAGACTAGATTCACTAATGTCTCTTCTACCTCCATGGTCCTTTATGTTAGAGTGGGAGACACACAAGGGAGGCTTTGCAGAGTGATGGACCGAGATGCCAAAACCATCAAACAAATGTTTGTTGGGATATAGGATATGTATCAATCTCAAAACATCACCCCACAGTTTACTCATTAATTACCAAAGGAGGGAGGTACTTTACAATGCAGTATTCTTGCCAAAAAGTGTTTAACCCTGAATCTAATTATGAGAAAACAAACACACAAATACAGATTGTGGAACATTCTGCAAAACAACTAGCCTGAACTCTTCAAAAAATATCAATGCCCTGAACAAAAAGAAGACAAGAGCACTGTTCTATGTCAAAGGCAAAAAAAAAGACATGGAAATTTAATGAATATTAGATGTTATGTTTGTACTGATGTCAAATTTCTTGGGGGTGAGAATAGTATTTACATGTTCAAATATTTAGGGGTAAAGTATGATGTCTGTGCCCTACTTTCAAATGACCAATGGGGGTGGGGGGGTGACTAGCGCACATGCATCTGTGTATACAGGGACAAGGAAGGGAATCATGGGTTATGTTGAAGGAAGACCAACCTGCTGAGCCATGATTGATGTAACAACACAGAAGAAATAAAGGAAACAATGTTTAAAGTGTTACAATTTTCCTGATGGATTTATTCCTTCAAAATGCCTCAGGGAAGGCTGTGGAAGACAGTGGCGGCCACTGTCTGGGGATACAAACAATCTTGTATCACAAAGATCACTGTCAACTTGATTATGGTGGATAGAACTACAGTATAATATGACACTTGGTTGGTTGATATCCCTCTTGACCTATCCTAAATTTGCTCTAGGTACAAATATTTCTTGCTTGTTCCATGGCAGTTATCTTCTCTCTGACTTATTTTAACAATGTCAGTGGGGGTTTTTTTTCCTTCTTCTCTTAAAAATAAAGAGTTAATTGCTTCCATTATGTTTGCCGGTTTATGAAGCACAGAAGAAGCGGATGCATGGAAACAATAACTGATGTCATAAGTTATTGGGGGTAAGGGGAAAGTGAGGAGAATTGGGGAGCAGAGACTGAATTCAGGAGGCAGGCACTGGAATGACTGTGATGATATACACACAACGCTTTTTTAAAAGCAAGTTAACTGTGGAAGTGTATGACAGGTGAATTCAATATCAATAAAGCCAATGGAGGAGGCGATGCCTTCAGGGAACACCCACACATTATTTGAGGCAAGCACAAATAATAGTGGAATGAGGGGTAGTCAAAACAGAAAAGACTACACAAAGGAATTTCCAAATTTTGTATGCTTTGAGACAGGAAGTATAACGAGTTCATTTTCACATTTCCCAGTTGAGCAGTACAAGGAATTAATGATTAACTAATTAGTTAACGAATGATGAATCAAAGATGAGACAAAGAAAGGTTGCTCAAGATGAATTACAAAAGGAAGGGCAGAATCAGGAACCTACACAGAAAAGGGAAGGGTGAGAGAAGGCGAAAGAAAACCAAGATGTGTAATAAAGTGACCAGATTTTAAGCAGGACACCATTGATGGGGGGGGGGGGGTGTTTGATTAAGAATTTGGTCTATATGGAGCAACACAAATTTTCATAGAATGCAAAAATAGTATTGTAATATATTTATTTTCATTTTAAACCGCCGCGGGGCATTGTTAAATTGTTAAAAAGCAGGATGCCTGTTCACCTTAGTGTAGCATCATGCTGCCAGAGAGGAGACCAGGTCTCCCTTACTCCAGCAGCAAAAAAGCTAAACAGGATGGTGCTCAGACCTGGGTTTGTCAGAAAGGAAGTCCTTCGTGTGACCATGGGAAACCAGGTGGTAGATGCCTGCAGATCCAGTCAAGGGAACTGAAAGGGAAGGAACAACCCCGTCCTCAAGAAAGCTTGCAACACAAGGAAATAGAACGATAGCAGAAAAGACACCCCAGGACCTAGAATCCTACCAGAAGATGCCACCCTACAGTTGCATCTTAACTGACAGTGAGGCTCGAAAAGACTTGAGGATGTGTAACACTCCACCTGGCTGGGATTGCGGGGTTGACTGACTACAAGAAAGCTCCTCTCCGCGCCACAGACAAGGCAGTCCCTGGATTACAAGCAAGTTCCAGTTCTACAACTGTCCCATGCAAAGACGAGTGAAAACCAAAGAGAGGACAATCAAAGACACCTGGAAACAATGATGCCCATGAATTCCAATCTCCATGCCCCCGAGACCAGGAGGTGCTGCCTGGCTACAGGGCTGACAATGCTGATATCACTATGGCCTGATAGTGGACCCTGGATAGAGTGGGTGAAAAACGTGGAACCAAACTCAAAATTTTAAAAATATCTGACGGCCAGGCTTACTGGTCAGATAGAGACCGGTAGAACCCCTGAGACAAGGACCTTTATGGATGTCTACAATGTGAACTGCAACACCAGGGAGGTACTGAAACAGAACACTCGAGTATACAAGATCCAAAGGGCAGCGTTTGCCCTGTGATAAAGCTCAGAAGGCGGGAAAGGGCAGTGGGGAAAAATGAATGGAAAGAGTAAACAGAAGGAGGAACTGTGTTGTTACGTTGTTGGGAGTGCAGTCAGCCACAAAACCAAAAGGTGTCTGAATTATTGAATGGGAAACCAACTTGCCCTGTAAACTTTCACCTAAATCACAATCTAAATTTTATTCACTAAAACTGAGAAAGGGGGCGCACAGATAAAAGGAATAGAGGCAAAATCCATAGCTATTATTTTATACATTTTAAAACACACTGAGGGAAGGGGCCTCAGAGTGAGATTACCCAATCAATGTTCTCAGTAAGTGACATCGAGTGGAATGTGACTCACAGAGACCCCATGTGACAGAACAGAACTGCCCCAGAGGGTTTCCTAGACCATCAGCTTTCCAAGACAGGACCTGGTGTTGCTGTTAAGCACTGAACTGCTCAGCCAAAGGTCAGTGGTTCAAAACCACCAGCAACTCCCCAAAAGAAAGATGAGGCTGCCTGCTGCTATAAAAATGTATAGTCTCAGGGCCTGAGCCCCGGGGGCGTAAGTGGTTGAGTGCAGGCCTGTGGGCTTGGCGGTTCAAATCCAGTGGGCGGCTCTGGGTGGCTCCCACAAGCACCAGAGGGCAGTGAGGCCCATGAAAACAAACAAACAAACAAAAAACCCCAACAAAAAATGTACAGCCTCAGAACTGCCCCTATGGGGCAGCTGTACTCTGTTCTCTATGGTCTATGTATCAGAATCGACTCAGTAGCAATGGTTTTCTGTTTTGAGTGTTTTTAGGGAACAGATCACTACACTGTTCTCCGACAGGTGGCTTCAAACCATTAGTCTTCTGGTTAGACACTTTAGTGTTTTACTAGTGGGTCACCAGGACTCCTTACCCATGAAATAGTTATGTACAATGTTATTCTGGCTTGTCAGAAGACAAAGCATATATTTGGCGGGGGGGGGGGGTCACTCACTGGCCTCTGGGGATGGGAGCTACCCAGCCTAGCTCCTGGAGAGCTGCTGCTGGATTTGAACCGCCAAACCCGTGGGCTGCAGTCCCGCACTCAACCACTAGACCATCAGGGCTCAGCCAACAAAGCACATATTTTTACTGGTCTGGAAGATGCACAACCTTAAAGAACTATAAGAAAACCAAACAAATACTTTGGCCCTTACCAAAGTCAGAAAGCCTTTTAATTTTAGCAAAATGTAAAGAACAGTCTAAGAGCTGCTAACAAAGCTCCAGGCCGGGGTGGTCCCAGGATACTTGTATTCTTTTGTGTCCTTTTCACAAGCATCCTTAAATTTACAATGATATTCCTACAGACAGAAGAATCATTTCCAGAATCTCAATATTGACCTAAAGAAATACATCTAGGGATTATAGCTTGATGCTACAAGGTTAAGTCTAGTTGAAATCAAACTACTTCCATCACCTTCCCTCTCCCTCCCCCCCAATCAGGGAAATCACATAAGCATCAAAAAGTTTTATTCCAGGCAAAGCATATATAGCTCTAAGCATTCATCATTTAAACTGTTTGAAAAACAAAGGCAATTCAGAAGACCTTTATCCCTTTCTTTTGCACAAAATTAATTTCACTAACCTGTAGTTCATGCTCATAAAATGCCTGATGACTTGAAAATCTATTCATCTTTCCCTCCAAACACTACAGACTCAGATGAGAAAAATGAAGAAAAGGCTTGAGTAGCAGAATAAATACAATATGTATCTTCTGGTTATGTAGGCTCCTAAAGCCTCAGGGATCCTACTGATGATGGCAGTATGAAATGTGGAGTAACTGAAAGTCAAGGCTTTTCCTTCTGTCTGCAGAAAAAGAACGACCCCTGGCAGGATGGCCTGGAGAAGTCAAGCTCTGAAAAACTATGCAGCTTCTAAGCGAACGCCGTCTTCTCTCTGGGCTCATCTCTCAGACCAAATCCCTAGATGGAGACAAAACCACTCTGAACATCAGTTAGAAACAGATTAACTTTTACCTTTTTCTAAACTCCAGCCAGCCAAATTTATTGTTCTCCTGGACCGACACATTTCATAGAGCCCACGCCCTTTTCTTCTGCCGCTAACCTCAGAGGGAAAATGTACTTCTTCCTATCAAATTTCTTTTATAAAGGCAATGTCCATAGCCAAGAGGAGTACTTCACTGTACCCCCAAAAACAGAAGCAAGTGAAAATGCCTCAACTCTTTGGTCTGTGTGCTGCCGAAGGAAGCACTGCCTCAACTCTTTCAGTGAAAAAATACAACCCTCTACATCGAATAAAACAAAAACTTAAGATAACGGCAACACCCATGTTTTTTAAAAGCGCTTTTTCTATTTTAAGAACCATTTGAAAACTAATAAAGGAATTCGGCCAGGTTGCAAGATACAAAATCCACATACAAATATAAACGATGCTTCAATGGAACAGGGGAAACCCAGGTGTTATGATGGAGCAGACCCACAGGGGTTCTAGCGAGAAGCCCGCCCGGATGGGGTGGTCGTCTGCATGCTGGTTTCCTAACCACAAGGTCAGCGTGTTGGAACCACGCCATGGGAGAAAGAGGAAGTCTACGTAACCCTGTAAGGATATACTCGCTCAGACACCCAAGAGGGCAATGCTAGTTTGTCCG
>PVJH01033282.1:0-21728 GCA_004026705.1 Nesogale talazaci
AAGCCTGCATTCCATTTATAGGTATGCTATGGATTGAATTATATCCCTCCAAAGATGTTCTATAAACCCTAACCTCTATGCGCGCAGTTATAATCTCATTTGGAAATGGGTTCTTTGTGATGCTAATGGACAGGATCATCATGGGGAATATTGTGAGTTAATTCTTTTGAGCTCTGAGAGACTAAACAAGCAAGCAGAGTAGAGATGGGGAAAGAGCCGCCCAGCCACGCAAAGAGTGCTCTGAAGACACCTGGCCCTTCCTCCAGAGTCAACAGAAAGCCTTCAGAGCCAGACATGTAGGCCCTGCATTTCAAGGAAATGAATTTCTGCTTGTTAAAACCATTCACCTCTGATATTTCTGTTAGAGCAGCACTGGAGAACTATGTCACATAGATTACTTAACAGGTCTAGCTTTAGAAGACGTTTGATTGACCAAGTAGAAGGACAGTGAAAAAGAGGAAGGCCCTCAGCGAGATAACTGGACTCAGTGGCTGCACTCAATAAGCTCAGGATGGCCCATCCCTTGTGAGGATGGTGCAGGGCTGGGCAGCGTTTCGATCTGTGGTCCATAGAATCACTGTGGGTCCGAACCAACTAAGAACGGCAACACAACAAACACAATTTTTTGCTATGGTCTAACATACCACATTAAGCATCTGCACTGCTTCAGTTGCTGGTGCAGCAGAGCAAAGGTGGCCTGATCCCGGACTAGGTCCGAGGCTGTCTTTGGCATGTCTGAGCCCACCCTTGAGGTTGTCATGTAAATCCATCTCAGTGAGGGGCCCCCTTGATTTTGATGACCCTCCACTTTACCAGCCATGGTCTTCTTTCCTAGCAATTGATGAAGTCTCACGCTCCTTGCTTCTAAGCTAAGGTAACCAGATGTCCTGCTTTTTAACAATTGAACAACGTCCCATGGCATTTTAAAATGAAAATAGATATAGTACAATGCTCTTTTTGCATTCTATGAAAATTTTTGTTGTTCCATATATATAAAAATTTTAATCAAGAACCCCCATCTCCACCCCCCCCACCCCTGGTCAATGGTGTCCCCCTTAAAATCTGGTCACTTTATTCTAAGCATTCTGATTGAATTCCTCAGCAACAATTGAAAATGAAGGGGGGGGGGAAGTAGCATTTACCAATATGTATTTTTGTAGTCCAACTCTCGGGCTATTTTACTGAGGGCACTAACAAGTGCTGACTCCTAAGTCAGCAGGGGGCCATTGTTCGTATTAGGTGTTTTCTAGTTGACTTTCAACTCACAGTGTGCCTATGTGACAGAGTGGAAATGCATCATTGAATTTTTTCAGGCTTGTCTTTACAGAAGCGGATTGACAGATCTTTCTCCCTTGGCACCACGAGTGGATTTAAACCACCACCCTTACTATGAGAGACGGAATGCTTAACCATTATGCCACCAGGGTCCCATACCCAGAGGCCTGGTATCCAGCTCTATCCCCATCATCACAGCACTGCAATGGAATGTTTCTAAACATAGCCTCAACGATTTGTCTCCTGTTCAGCACTCTCCAGCCTACACTGTGGAAGATCACATTCAAGCGAACTCCATCCAGTATGCCTGAGGTTCTCAGAGCGGTGGGAGGGAGCTACCTGGACAGCCTGCCCCAACTCCTTAGAAAGTAAATTCCAGCCTCAGCTCCAGGTCACTTTTGTGTTCCCTGTTTCCCTCAATGACTTTTCCTGTCAGCTGAAAGAGAACATGTCTGAGGCCTCTGAAAGCTGCAGCTGACAGGGGCCTTCTTGGCCCTTCTCTCTCATCCCAGGTGCTTGTTCAGATGTCAGCAGGATCCACGCCACCTCTTTCCATTCCAGGCACCTCTAGCCTCAGCCTCTGAGTCCCGGACATGTGAACATTGTCTGTTCTGTGGTGACTGAATTCCTCAAGAGTGAAAAATGAACATTTATTTTTAACAGGGGGACACGGAGAGGTATGGTCTCACCTTTCAAATGTCTTCTTTACATCCGTGAGACCTGTACCAGCGCATTTATACATATGCTAACATCATAATTTTCAAGATATTCTCTTTCTACTTGAACCCTTGGTATCAGCTCCTCATTTCCCCCTCTCCCTCACCCTCCCTCCCTCGTGAACCCTTGATAATTTATGAATTATTATCATTTTTTCATGTCACCCACTTTTCTGTTGACCACCCACCATGGGAGGGGGTTATATGTAGGTTCTTGTGATAAGTTACCCTCCCACCTCCCACCTCCCCCTTCCCCTCTAGTATGATCATTCTCATTATTGATCCTGAGGGGGTTATTTGTCCTGGATTCGCTGTTTCTAGCTCTTATCTGTACCAGTGTAGATGCTCTGATCTAGCTGGATTTGTAAGGTAGCATTTGGGTCATGATAATGGGGGTGGGGGATGGGGAGGGAGCATTAAAGAATTACAGGAACGCTGTATGTTTCATCTGTCCTATATTACACCCCGACTTGCTTATATTTTCCTTGTCACCCTTCTGTAAGAGGATGTCTAATTGTCTACAGATGGGTTTTGGGTCTCTATTCTGCACTTCCTCTCATTCATATTGATATGATTTTTTGTTCTGGGTATTTATACTTTTTATCAATAATGATAAAATTATAGTTGTCAAGAATTTACTTTTAACATGAATCCATAATCAATGCCCATGGAAACAGCAATCATGAAATAAAGCAATGTATTGCATTGGCCAAATCTGCTGCAAAGTGTTCAGAAAAAAAAGATGCTGGAAATGAGGATGGCAACATGTGTACAAGTGTGCTTGATACAAATGCTGTATGGAATGTTATAAGAGCTGTAAGAGCCAAAAAAAAAAAAAAAAAGCTGTGACAGCCCCCAACAAAATCATTAAAAAAAAATCGAAGGCCTCAATAATGATGACAACAAATGTACAATGTGCATGTACAATATATGTGGTCTGCATACAATTGATGTATGTATATATGCATTGACATGCATGTATGTGTTGATCATAATAAGAGTTGTTTGATCCCCCAATAAAATGATGTTTTAAAAAAAAGATGCGACTTTGAGGATTGAAGCATGGCTGACCCAAACTGGTGTTTTCTCTTGCCTCATATGCAGGTGAAGATGGTGTAATGATAAAGGAAGGCGTTAGCATGGGTCCATTTGAACTAGGGTGTTGGTGTTGAGTATTAAGAGTGTCATGGTCTGTCAGAAGAACAAATAAATCTCTCTTGGAAGAGTACAGTCTTAGAAGTGAGGATGGTGAGACGTTGTCTCAAGTACTGTGGTCATGTTATCAGGAGATAACATGTCCTTGGAAAAGGACCTCATGCTTGGCCAAGCACAGGGTCAGCAGAAAAGAGGAAGCTCTCCAACAAGAAGGACGGACATCTCATTCACATGATTGCTCACAATAGATTCATCACAACAGCGGGCTTAAGCGCGGCAAAGATTGTGATCATAATGGAGGGCCAGGCGCTGCGTTGCTCTCTCGTACATTGGGATGCTATGATTGCAATGGTGCGTGCTATGAGTTCTTGGTCTAGGATGACTATTGTATACAGTTGCTGTTGTCATGAGATGCATTGAGTCAAAAAGTGACTCCTGCTGTGTGACAGAGTAGACATGTCCCACTGGCTTTTCTAGGGTGTAATCTTTGTAAGGGTAGGTGGCTCAGTCTTTCTTTTAGAGAGTTGATGAATGGGTTCTGACAGCCATTATCTTCTGACTGGCAGCCAAGTGCTTAACTATTATAAGGCTCCTTCAACAAACATTATAAACATCAGTGCTCCATAAAAATCTTTACTGCTGTCTGCAGGTTACATTTTAAGAAAAAGATTATTATTTGGGCCAACCATAAACTAAACTTATAAAGCTGATGCAACACAAGGTCTTCCAAAAATTCAGAGAAAACTGGGATTAAAAAAATGATGCAATGTTTTCATGAATTTCTGAAGACCCTTGTGTGTAATCTAGGACCAGTGCCTGACTGGTTTCGTCATGATCTTCTTACCTTTGATGATCATTCTTCCAAGTTGTGTTTTTCATCTTCCCTTGGCCAACACCCAGGAGAGCTTTGGCAGATATATTTTAGTTCATGCATATGAGGCATGTCTACCATGAGTATCTGCATCCTGACCCTTATCTTGAGTGACAAAGCAAAGTTCTAGTTACTGTTCAAGAAATTTTAGGCATCAACAGCCAGGTATGTCATGTATTTGTGATGTCAACTTCCTGACTGGGATGTAGGAGTGGAGTCTAGCCTGTGAATCTGGAGAGAGCCAATGAGTAGTCAATGAGGTCTCTGTGTGGGCATGGCTTTCTTCTAAGAATTCTGGAAAGTCTTGCAGTATTTCCCTCATGGAGATGAGAAACCATTTTTCCCAGTTGTTGGGAGTCGCTCAATGGACAAGACAACATGGCATCCTCCGAGAAGCTGGAGGAGCTTGAGGAGAAACCACATGGCCTTACCCTGATGAAACCAGACCTCTGAAGCTGGAGAGGCCACGCTGAGTTGCTTCTACCACCACTGGATGCTGTTGATGGACCCTGAGCCCTGGAAGCGAGGAGCCATGGGGAGACCCCTGTCAGCGCCGGGACTCTGTACCCACTAGCCTGTGACTTCATGAATCGGAAGGAGACTTTATATACTGGTATCAGGCATATGGGCTAATATCGGATTTATGACTTTGGACTGTATTGGGTTGGGATGCTTTCCCAATATTCCATTTCTCTTGTACATAAACCTTACCCTTATATTCATATGTATCTTTTTGAATTTGTTTCTCTAGTCTACCTGAACTAACACATGTCTGTCAAGCATCTGCCTTCTTCAGTTCTCCTGATGTTACATGTGACAGTGGTCAAGTGTTTTGCTGCCAATGGAAAAGGCTGCAACAAACCAGCCACTTTTAGGGAAAAGATGTGGTAATTCATTTGGAAACACTATGGGGTAATCCTACTCTGCCCTGTAGACTCTTTATAAGTCAGAATCAACTCCACAGCTGTGAGGTTATTGGTTTTGTTTTTATATTGCAATATTTAATGATAAGCCATGAAGAAGGCCAAATTTGAATAGGATAGTAGTTCAGTCAGGTATATAAGGTGTATCAGAGTGAAACTGTGCCCAGCTGTTAATGCCATACCTCAGAAAGAATTCATTCTCCTCTATACACAAAGTCAATAGTTAAAGAATCCAGAGTAGACCCAGTATCTTTATATGTGTCTTCATGTGTGTACATGTGCATTTAGGCATCATTTATTTGACTTACTGCTGTTGAGAAGATACATACCAAAATATAGACAAATTCAATAGTTTCGACAAGTATAATTTAGTCACCTTGATTATATTTTTGGAATTGTTTCTCTCCCATTAACATAAACTCACTGTCCCCTATGGTTCCTAACTAATCTGTCTGACCCCACTTATAGTGATTGTAAAAGAGCATAATGCTCAAGGCAGACATTTTTTACTAGTTGATCTCAAGTATTGTTTGGTTTAAAGAAGTCTTCAGGGGATATTTTTGACTAAAGGCTTAAAGATGACCTAAGGCAATAACTTCAGAAGTTCATCCAGCTTTCATGGCTTCAGAAAGTCTGGGTTTCATGAGAAGTACACTTTTGTTGTGTTTCTGGAATATTTTGTAGACTCTTTGATCCAAATCTTTGTTTAGGAATGGGAGCTGGGGACCCCCAAGTTCTTCTGGTCTCAAAACTGAAGAAGCAGTTACTTGTGGAGGCAAGTAACCCACATCTGTTTGCTGTTTTTTTTTTTTTTGCATCACTGCCCTCTGGTGGTCATGGGAGCTACCCAGCACTGCTCCTGAGAGCCACTGCTGGATTTGAACTGCCAAGCCCGTGGGCCGCAGTCCCGCACTCAACCACTTACGCCATTGGGCCTCAGTCCTATTTGCTGTTTTTGACTCTTTTGTTGTTCCAGGCCAATAGAAACCAATTGTCCCTTGGATGTTAGTTTGAAAGTGTTTAAGATCCCAGACGCTGTACAATGGACAAAAGCACTAAACACACATACATTATTAGGCAAATTAACTGAAATTCCCCATGAAAGGATGAGTCTAAATCTCTAAACCAAGGAACCAAACCTCATGAAGTGTTAGTTGTACATAAACAACTTCAGTAGTTATTCTTTTTTGGTCATTGATGTCAAGATATATGTCTTATCACTTTTGATAATTCAACTTTATTGCAGGTGTGCAACTTAATGACAATCATCTGTGTAACCCTATCATAATGACATTGTTATCTTTTAATGACAACAGGGATCCAGATATATGTTTTTGTCTGCCAGCCTCAGCATTAACTCTATCCTAAACACTGCTTACTGGTGCCAATGTGGCTACTAAACACTAGCCATCTTCTTTCCCAAAAGGAAGAAGAGATGGAGCAAAGTTCAAAAGGCAGGCCTTACTCTGCTCTTGGCTCTCCTGAAAACCTAAGTAAAGACTTCTACTTACATCTTCCTCGCTGCAAGGGAGGCTGGAAAAAGTAGATTTTTAACTGAGTATATATATATATTTTTTTCTTTTTTTTTTAATTTTTTTAAAATTTTATTGGGGGCTCTTACAGCTACTACAACACTCAGTACATCCTTTGTATCAAGCACATTTGCACACATATTTCCACATACATTTCCCAATATTTTCCACCTGAGCCCTTGATACAAGCCCCTTTTAAAAAAAACCCTCCCCTTTCCCTCCCCCCCCTTTTTAAAAAAATTGATCATTTTATTGGGGGGGCTGAGTATATTTTTAACTGAGTGAATTCAGAGCTCTACGTTAAAGAAGGCAAAAGTGGGGAGTCGGTAGCTAACTGGCAATTTCTTGAACGGACAACATTTCTCATAAAGCAGCTGCCTGTTGGTTTTGCTTTTCAGGGATGAATATCAAGACAAATGCTAACTCACTTGGCAAGATCAGGTCATCACCAAAAAAGAAGTTCTTTGTCCTCAGCTGATTTCTTCAGCCAGATCAATACCCGTAACTTCACTCTCTTCTTCACAATTTCACTGCAATTCAGGTTTTAAACCTATCACTTCACTGAAATACTCCTATCAAGGTCCCTTTGACAGTCCCAATTGTTAGGTTCAAGGGATTCACTTGAGTACTTTTGACGCCGGTGATCATTCCCTTGGCCTCAAAACCCTATGGTTCCTAACTTTGTTTCATGTTTGTGTGTGTGTGCGTGTCCTCCCCGAGCTGGAAAATTTTCCTTTTCTGGCTCTTGTCTCTGCTCCAAATCCCAGTGCTCTCCTTTCTCTGACCCTGATGTGCTTCTTGAGAAATGCTATCATTCCAACAATTATCTGCTAATGATGCCATATCTATATAGCCAGCACAAACTTCTCACTTGAAATCTTAAACTGTATGTCTAGAGGTTTATTGGGCATCTCCACTTACAAATAGCTGCAACTTCAGTTTGAAATGAGCCCATTATCTTTTACCTTACTTCTACTCAGCCTAATGCTGAGGGCACCTTATCCACTCCTGACACCCAACTAGAAACTTGCAAATCACCCTTTTTCTCATCTCTACTCCAATACCAGATGGACCTCACATTCCTGCTCTGTAACGTTTTCTCTTCATCTCCCGACTTTGCCACCTTCTGGTCCATTTTCCTTCCACCACTCAGTCTCAGACTTGCATCACTTTCTTGTAGATGCCTACAGCACCTCTCCATTGTCTTTGGTCTCCCCCATCTCGAATACATTCTTCACATGATCAACAGAGAGTTTCCCTGTTACAGGCAGATGTAACTTCATGTAACTTCATGTGATCCCTTGTGAGTCATCATTGGACTGCCAACTGTAAGACCAGAGATTTTAATCTTCCAGCCACTTTGTGGGATCAAAATGACAACTGTTTGTCCCCTTGATTCAGCTGCACAGTCTTGGAATCCCTGCAGAAGGTTGCTGTGAGTCAGAAAAGACTCGAAGCCAGTGGACTTATGTATGGATGGCTCGTTATTAGCCAAAGATGAAGTCCAAAGTTTTAAGTGTGCACCCAGGGATCTTATGCCTGTAATTCCATTTGCTTTTCTTGCCTCAACGCTGAATATCTATCCCTGGAGTTTTGTTTGTTTGTACCTTAAAGTAGTTCACTTCTCACATGATGTACTTTACCTCTTAAACAAAAGTTTATTTACCGCCTACTGTTCTAGGAGCCCTGGTGCCATAGTGATGGTGTGTTGGGCTGCAATCTGCAAGGTCAACAGTTTGAAGCAAGCAGCCAGCTCCAGGGGAGAAAGAAGGAATTTTCCACACTCATGAACAGCTGCAGTCTTGGAAGCTCACAGGGGCAGTTCTAGTCCGTCCTATGGGGTTGCTACCAATCAGTAGTGACTGATGGCAGTGAATTTGATTTGTTTTTTTGTTTTATGTTTTGGTTGGTTTTGGCAGTCTGTGGCTGTTAAGTTGATATGAATCAGAATTGACTCTATGGCAAGATTCTTTTTGTTTTGTTGTTTTGTTTTTGGGTGTGTGGGAGTGACTGTTCTTGGCATGGAGAATACAGAAATGGATAACACAAAGTCCCTGCTTTCACTTGCTTCCATTCTGATGTGTGGTAGGGTGGGAATATGCAAATAATATTCAGGTAGCGACATGTGCATGAAGGAAAATGAAGCAGGAAAGAGATTCCCGACAGAAGTTGTTATTCCCTATAGGGTGGTCAGGGAAGATCCCTGTATGGAGGTGACTTTTGAATAGAGATCTAAAATCATTAGGAGAGGGAGCTCTGAATTATCTGAAGGAACAGCATTCTGGGCAGAAGCTACGGTGATTGAAAAGAGATAGATAAAGGAGCACACCTGCCAGGAACAGGAAGGAGGCCAGGGTGGGTGGAATAAAGTGAGTAAGGGGAACAGTGATCAAAGATGATCAATGATCAAAGGAGAGATCAGAGAATACTAAGAGGAAACACATCGGGTAGGAGCATAAGGCCACGCAGAGGACTCAGATTGCTGAGCGAGTGGGGAAGTCAGTAGGTATTTTGAGGAGAGGAGGGACATGATAAGATGATGGATTCCCCCTCTCCCCAGTACAGTGTGGGACCTACACATCAGAGATCAAGGGTGAACATGGAGACACGCGCGAGAGACCATGATAGGAACCCAGGTAGTAGATACGAGTAACTCGAATGAGGCTGATTGCAATGGAGATGGCCAGAAGCGGTCTTAATCTGGATATAATCTGAAGGCAAAGCTGATAAAATTGACCAAGGAATTGGCTGCGGAATAGTATGACACTATTAAACACCATAATTACACAGGGTCTGTGAAATGTGGGGACAAATATTGATGCTAGAACATGAAGAGAGAGTAGAATGAAAAATACCATGTCCCCGATGATTACAAATCTGCAACATACACATGTTTGGTAATAGGCTTGAGTCTAAAATATGTATGGAAACAAACTAATTAGTAAAAAGAAGGGAGAGGTAACACTAGCAAAATATCATAGAGATAGGTAGACAGTTCATGTTGAGTTGGTTCCGAAGCATGGGGACTGTCTGCACAAGAGAACCACACTTTGACCAGTCCTGAATCCTTCGCACAGCCACCGACTGGCACGCTTCAGTCTCTCTTTTCAGTTGTGGCATCAACCTATCTCACAAAGGCTCTTCCTGGCCCACGTTAGCCCTCTGCTTCCCCGAAGGCGATGTCTTTCTCCCGAGATTGATCCCTTTTACTGGTGGGTACAACCCTGGTGGGTCAGGCATGGTTCTGTTATGATGCTACAGGTTTTCATGGGCTGACTTTCAGAAGTGGATTGCTAGCCCTTTTCCCCTAGCCCATCTTAACCTGGAAGCTTTGCTGAAACCTGCTCACCAGTAATGACCCTGCTGGTATTCTGAAGCATGGTTAGCATTGATTCCAGCAACATGGCAACACAGGAAGCCAGTGCAGTCCGAGAAGCTGACAAATGGGTGATGATGGTGCAAAAGGTTCTGGTGTCCTTAAGATGTGGCTATCATCTAACTTCATGAGTGTGCTTGCTTGATTTCAATGCCTAAGAAATGGAATCACAGAATTTTGATGTGGACACTCCACGTTCTTTTTCTTACAGGTGACAGCCGTGAAGTCCCCCAATAATAATGGTGTACCATCAGGTCACCAAGATTACTACAAGTAAATTGCCACCCCAAAGGCAGTCTAAGTCCACCAGTGAGTGCTGATCCCTGCACTTAATTTTACCTTCTATTTTGAAATTATCCTGGAAATGTGTTTCTTGGAGTTTACTAGCGTGCTCTTTGTTGATGATTTCTTCTAAAATCACTATCCTCACACAGACTGGTTTGCATGCAAAGACTATTCTCAAAGTCGAGAAGATGTGAAACGCCTTTTCCTCTGCAATGCTTTGCACAACGCGTGAATCCTAATATTAGACCTTCAAATGCGGAAACTTGGTAAATCCCATATGTGCATAACAAATGCTTACTCCACATTTTTTTCAGGGTCTGTGATTTATTCAGCAGGGCAGGTTATTAATAACTCTGTAACGGTGGGCGAGATAGAGTTACCTGCCATAGTAAATTTGAATCTGAAAGTAAGCCAACTCAAAAAAGGGAACCCCCCACCCCAACAAACCTCCTCAGACCTTACAGTTATTAGATCCTCGTCAATGTCACGTTGCTATGACTGAGGTCTCTGGATAAATACTCCAGAAGAATTGATGAGCCATCTCCCAGTAGAGATCCGTTGCATAATCTTTTAGAAGAATTCAGATACTGCAGAGAGGTGAGTCTGAGGAGAAAGAAGAATCAAATACCCACATTATTAAATTTTTGATATTGAAGTAGTACTAGATTAAAGTGACCAGATTTTAAGCGGGACACTATTGACTGGTGATGGGGGGGGGGGGGCAGCGGATGTTCTTGATGAAAAATTTGGTCTATATGGAGCAACAAAAATTTTCATAAAATGCAAAAATAGTATTGTAATATATTTATTTTAATTTTAAAACCCTGTGGGAAGTTTTACATTGTTAAAAAGCGGGACGTCTGGTCACTTTATACTAGATAGAAGAAAGAACTATGGGATGGAGCTTTAGTGCATGTTCTACCAGGATTGTGAACTTGAACAGTTTACTAAATCAACCTTGAATCAGCCTTCAAAGATGTATTGAGTTCCTCCTCTGTCTCGAGCTGTAGCAAACACTCTACAATGCCAAACCAATAGCCTTCTTCCTTCTTCCTTGGTGGCATTGTGGGTACATGCTGGGTTAATAACTGAGAGGTCATCAGCTTGAAACTACCAACCACTCAGCAGGACAAAGATGAGGCTTTCTATTTCTGTAAAGAGTTATCATCTTGGAAACTCATGGGGTGATTCTGCTGCTGTTGCAAAAAAACAAAAACAAAAACTCTCTTTAATGTGTTAGAAAGAAAGATAATCACCTTTGAGGGCTGCAGTGCACTGGATCCAAGCCATTTTCTTTAAATTATGCTTGATTTAAAACCTTTTTATTATGATTTGACTGAAGCCATTTACAGAGCAAATCCATTTTCCATTCAAGAGTTCCTACACATATAGCTCATTTCATCAATTGTCCTCCCTGCAATGTAGCATCACTTATGCCACTTCCGCAGTGCCTGCCACCTCCGTCCTATCATTCTTTCTCAATCTTTCTAAATGTCTTTGGTCACATGCTGTCTTTTTTATCTAAAAGAGTGTGTATCTCCTTATAGACCTGTCTATTGTCTAGCTGAATACTGAGCCATCAGGGTGAGTTCATTTCTAGACCTGAAGGGGGCCCAAAGCCACAGTCTATGGATTCTCCCAGTCTCCGTCTGACCAGCAAGCCTGGTCTCTTTTAGGATTTTGTGTCTTCAGTTGCTTTCACCATTTTTTGCTTACCTCACTCTTATTACATACTACTATCCACTTGACTCAAGTTGAAATGTGTCTGCCCTCTAGACAGAGTATGACCCTCTGTGGATCATAACAAGCTGTGGGAAAAATTGTCAAGGATGGGAATTCTAGAACACTTAATAGTGCTCATGCACAAGAGGGAGTTGTTTAAACAGAACACGAGGCTGCTGCAGGGTTGAACGGCAGATACGGTGTGAGACAGAGCGGTATCATTTCACCATACTTACCCAATCTATGTGCTGAGCAAATAATTGAAGGGGGCTACATTATAGGCATCGGATTTGGAGGCAGGCTCATTAACAACCTGTGCTATTCAGATGAGGCAAACCGGCTTGCTGAAAGTGAAGGTAACTCGAAGCAATTAGTATTGAAGGTCAAAGATGACAGCCTTCCCTATGAATGATAACTCTGTGTAAAGATTACAAGCATCATCACACTCGGGCCAGTAACTATCTTGACGGATGGAGAAAAGATTGAAGCCATCAAAGATCTTCTTGTACTTGGATCAACAAATCTCATTCGTGGAGGTAGCGGTCAGGAAATCAAATGGTGGGTCAATCTGCTGCAGAAGAAGTGCTCAAAGGCAAAAAAAATACAGTCACTTTAAGAGCTCAGCTGCACTAGCCCTGGTGCTTTCAATGCCTCACGTGCATGGCAAAGTGAGACAGCAAATAAAGAAGACCAGATAATTGATCCGGGTGGATTATGATGAGGGTGAAGAATACTGAAAGTTCTGTAGGCTTCCAGAAGAGCAGATCTGTATCTCTCTCGGCAGAAGTACAATCAAACTGGTCTTTAGAAACAGGGAGGTTGAGGCATCATTTTGTGCACTTTGGACACATTTTCAGAAGAGACCTGTTTCTGGAGAAGGATATCAGATGAGGTCAGTGACAAGAAGGAAGGCCTTCAGTGAGATAGGCTGGCATTGTGGCTGCAACCACGCATTGGAGTATAACGATGGTGAGGGAGGTCAGGGCCTGTCAGGATGACTTCCTGTTGTACACAGGGTCACTGTGAGTTGGACCTGACTTGATGGCACCGAACAATGATTATCCTCTAGTTAAGAAACCCTGATGCTGCAGTGAGTTGCACTGGGTTTCAAACTGCAAGATCAGTGGATCAAATCCACTAGTTGCTCCAAGGGAGAAAAGTGAGGCTATTGGAGCCTATAAAGATGAATAGTCTCTGAAGCCCTAGGAAACAGTCACTTTGTCCTGTGGTATCATTATGAGTTGTAAGTGACTCAATGGCAGTGTGGGGGTCATGTGCTTATGTTAATTTCATGATTAGGATGTAGGGTGGAGTCTACCCTGTTAATCTGGAGATAGCCATTAAGTAGCCAATGAGGCCTCTGTGTGGGAATGATTTTCTCCGAAGACTTCTGGGAACTTTCGCAATATTTTCCTCATGGTGACGAGAAGCTATCTCCCCAGTTGTTGGGAGTCAGTCTCCGAGACGACGAACTATGGACAAGACAAGATGGCTGGGTTCGAGGAGCTGCAGGAGCCAGAGATGAAGCCACACAGCCTTACCCTGATAGAACCAGACTTCTGAAGTTGGAGAAGCCATGTAGAGACCCCTGCCAGTGCTGAGTTGCTTTAACCACCACTGGATGCTGTTGATGGACCCTGACCCCTGGAATTGAGGAGCCATGGGGAGACTCCTGCTGGTGCCGGCACTTTGCACCCACTGGCCTGTGAGTCAGAAGGAGACTTTATAGACTGATATCGGGCATATGGGTTAATATCGGACATATTACTTTGAACTGGACTGGGCTGGGATGCTTTCTCAATGTCCTATTCCTCTTGTATATCAACCTTTTCTTTATATCCATATGTGTGTTTATGAATTTGTTTCTCTAGTCTACCCGGACTAACACAGTCTAGCCCTCCAGTCAGTAATCTAGTCTTCCTGGGAACCATCAAAGAATGCTTCTGTTGTGTGGAAACCTTTTCTTGACCTTCTATAATAGTGGTCTCGTCAATACTTGTCCTTTGGTGGTTGATCGATTTCACTCATTATCATGTCTTCTAGGTTCATCCGTGCTAGGGAGCATTTCCCAGCTAGATCATTCTTCTCTCACATGGGGCAGTCTCCTACTGTGTGTATGTTATCATCATTTATTTATCCATTTTTCCTTGGATGAAGCCAGGATATTTTCAGTGGCTTCATACACGTGTGAAAAGTCACCAATGACTACGGAAGACTGAAGAAGAATCGATGTGTTTGACTTAGGGTGTTGTCCAAGAATATCGAATATGCTGTGAACTGCCAGAAGAATGAACAAAACAGTCTCAAAAAAGTAAAGTCTAAAGAATGGCTCCCAAGGAGCCCTGAGAGGAAGACGTTATGTCACATCCTTTGGACATGTAATCAGAAGAGAGCTGTCTCTGGAGAAGGACATTCCGCTGGATGAAGAAGAGGGCCATCGAAAAAGAGAAGAACCTTAAAGAGGCGGACAGGGTGGTGACCACAAAAGGCACCAGGATAACAACTGTGAGATGGCCTCGGAGCAGTGTTCTCTTGTACATCCGGTCACCATGAGTGGGAACTGACAGCAGGCACCTATCAGCAACCATACCTGCGGCTATACTCCCACTGGGCATGTGTTTTCTTTGTTATGCTAACAAGGCAGCGTCAGTGTCCAAACCAAACTCACTGCCACGGAGGCAATTCAGACTCATAAAGACCCTCCTGCACAGAGTAGAACTGTCTCTGTGGGCTTCTGAAATTATAACTCATGATGGGAAGACAACGTCTCATCTTTCCCCATGTGGAGCAGCTGGTGGTTTTGAACTGCTCCCACCAGCGCTCCTGAGCATGAGGGCAGGCGTGTCTTAATCAATCTTTCGAGACATATAAGAGGGGAGGGAGGATAGAAACTATCCTATGAGAGTACTCGAGGTGCCAAGAAAGAGAAGCTGAAAAGAGATACTGTCCCCCCCCTCCAAAAAAAGCCCCCAAACCCAAACCCTTTCCCCACAGGGAACAAATAAAGCCATCCGCCAGAGGAACTGGCCCCTGGGATTCAGATTTCTAGCATTTTAAACTGTGAAAATAAATTCCTGCTTCTTAAAGCCACCCAAATTCGGCACTCCTGTTATAGCGGCACAAGGTAACTAAGACACTGGTTCCATCACCAACAGTCTCTATGCCAGACAAAAGGCAGCTCACTCAGCCTGCAAGGGAGCCAAGAAAGTCAGGGAAAGCTTTATGGCGGAGGTGATGCTAAAACTGGGTCATGAAATATCTTTGGGCATCAGTTTCCTCATTTATAAAACAAGAGGAATGAACTAGATCCACTATTTATGTCTTGAATTTTGATTTTTAAAAGGCATAGAGATTTCAAATAAAAAACACCCTGCTGCTTATAAATACAGAGGAAATTTAAGACAACAAAAAGCCATACTCTATAACTTAATTGCTTTGGAATAATAAGCAGGGCACTTGGTTATGGTTTCCTGGTGCATTTGAGAAATTCAGCAATTTCAACGAGGAACTGCATACAGCCCAGGGCAAAGCACAAGCTTTACTGGAGACCATGGCCCTAGAATGTTTCAAAGTTATTTCTATTCATTTTTCCCCTTTTTCTTTTTCTTAAATGGTTCTTCCTAGGGCAAGACAACATTTCAAAAATGCCCAACGATAAAGCGAACTGCTTTCCAATTAATAGAGGTGAGAGAGAATAGGAGGACTATCTGAGAGAAGATAAAAGATAAAGGAAGACTGGCCAGAGAGAGCACCCTCCCAGAGACACACACAGCTGCTTGACTCCCTTTCATTGGCCCTGCGAACAAATTCTGCCTAATGCCTAATGCTTTACAGGGAACAGTGCTGTTTCTATGTCCCTTATCTTATTTGATCCCTACAGCAACCTCAACCAGGAGGCATTATTACTATCCTCCTTCGCTGATGACAGAGCAGAGAGCCACTGGGATCTACCAAGGTCAGACAGCGAAAGTTAAGTGGTCGAACTTGGACTCGAAGGATTGTATTCTTCTTATGAGTCAAGAACCAGCGCATGCGGACATTTAACAAAGACAAACAAATATTGGATGCCCTTGGTCATAGATTGAATTGTGACCCACCCTTTAAATGCGCGTCAGGTTGACTGGGCCATGATTCTCAGAGGTTTGACAGTTCTGTCCTGGTGGGTGTCCTGGCAGTTATGTAATGGTGTGATCAGGCCTTATGATGTGGTCTCAGGTGACCAACCAATCAGTCGGAAGCACCTGAGGGTGGGAGGTAATGTCCTCCTTCAGATCACGGCTCTGATGGGATGATGTCGGGGGCATTAGCCCGGGGCGAGGTCTGCCCCATCTTTTTATCTTACAAGAGATAAAAGGAGAGAGAGAAACTAGAAAAGAGCCGAGCCGAGAGGGAGGGACCTGCTAACACCAAGACAGAAAAGCTGGGAGCAGAGTGTTTCCTTTGGACCTGGGATCCCTGCCTTGAGGACCTCTGAGGCCCTGGGAAAGATTAATGCCAAAGCCACACAACTGTCCCTTCAGCCAACACACCATCTTCAAAAGAGCTGGAATCCTGAATTCCAGCCTCCCAGACTGCGAGAAAGCAGATTTCTGTTCATGAAAACCATCCACATGCCACAGCAGCACTACAGAACTCAGGCATTCCTCAGTCACATCGTCAGTGTGAAGGTTTCCCATGGGAATAGTTAAACAGCACAATCTCAAGGTGAAAGTTAGTAGACAAATTTCTACCCCAGTTTTCTATCCTTTGAATCCCAGGTGGGGAACTCGAAAGCAGAATTTTAGGATGTAGCTACAGAGTTGTGGGGTAGGACTGGTATTTTGCTGTTTGTTGCTGTTGATTTGATTTCTAGCCCTGGTGACTCTGTGTGAGCACAGCAGAGCTGCTTCGTGGAGTTTTCAAGGCTGTAACCTCTCAGAAGTAGATCACCAGACCTTGAACTTGAACCGCCAACCTTTTGGTCAGCAGTAGAGCCCTTCAACATGCCATGCATGAGGAATGGGATAGGATAGGATAGGATGGGATAGTACGAGTTGCCCCCAAAGAACAGTGTTTCAAAGCTCTGCTGAACCATTTGTTTTGTTATTATGTCTTGCACATATTATCATTAGTCAGATGGGCTACATCCAGTGCTGTGGCGTACAATCAGCTGACGTCATCATGTGCAGCCGCTCATTCACCAGTGATCAATGTTATGGTTTCCGGTGAAAAGCACTGCTGTTGAAACAGGCCATGGCCCAGTTCACAGTGAAGAGGGTGCTGGCGGGAGCAGGGGTTGGGCGGTGTGCAACGCAAGCAACAGCTGATCATTGAATTGCATCTGTGTCTAAGTTTGGTTATAATACTTTTCTTTTGGGGGGGGGAGGGGCATCACTGCCCTCTGGTGGGAGTGGGAGGCCCAGCCTTGCTCCTGCAGAGCTGCTGCTGGATTTGAACCGCCAAGCCAGTGGGTTGCAGTTCCGCACTCAACCACTTACGCCACCGGGGCTCAGCCACGGTTATAATTCTTACTTCATCAAAGGCCAGGCCAACTCAAACTCAAAAGCAAACTCACTGCTACCTCCTCGATTCCGACGATTCAGAGTGAGCCTAGAGGACAGAGAAGGACCCTGTGGGTTTCTGAGACTGTCAGTCTTTATTTATTTATTATCATTGTTTGCCATTTTTT
The DNA here is from genome assembly GCA_004026705.1 of Nesogale talazaci. Classification (NCBI taxonomy): domain Eukaryota; kingdom Metazoa; phylum Chordata; class Mammalia; order Afrosoricida; family Tenrecidae; genus Nesogale; species Nesogale talazaci. The sequence continues at coordinate 17,524 of PVJH01033282.1, forward strand.
AATCCTTTTTTTTTGGGGGGGGGTGTTCGTACAACTCTCATCACAATCCATCCTCCTTTGTGTCAAGCACATTTGTACATTCGTTGTCCTCATCATTCTCTTAACAGTTGCTTTCTATTTAAGCCCTTGGCATTAGCTCCTCACTTTCCCCCTCCTCCTTGTTCCCCCTCCCCCATGATCATTTATAAATTATTATTACTTTGTCATATCTCGCACTGTCTTATGTCTCCCTTCACCCACTTCCCCATAGTCTATACCCCAGGGAAGAGATTGTATATATAATCGGTTCTTCCTTTCTACACCCACATTCCCTCCACCCTCCCGGTACCACCACTCTCACCACTGGTCCTGAAGGGATCAAGTATCCTGGATTCCCTGTGTTTCTAGCTCCTATCCGTACATCCCTTGGTCTAGCTGGATTTGTAAGGTGGAGTTGGGATCATGATAGTGGGAAGGAGGAAGCATTGAAGAACTAGAGGACAATTAAATGCCTCATTGTTGCTACGCTACATCCTAACTGGTTCATCTCTTCCTTGTGATCCCTCTGTAAGGGGCTTTGGGTCCCCAACCTGCACCCCCCCTCATTTACAATAACAAAATTTTTAGCTCTTTGATGCCTGATACCGGATCCCTTTGACACCTAGTGTTCACACAGGCTGGTGTGCTTCTTCCATGTGGGCTTTGTTGCTTCTCAGCTAGATGGCCGCTTGTTTACCTTCAAGCCTTTGAGACCCCAGACTCTATATCTTTTGAAAGTTGGGCACCATCAGCTTTCTTCACCACATTTGCTTATGCATACATTTGCCTTCAGCAACCCCATGCTAGGTGGGCACACAATGATATAATTTTATGTTCTCTGTTGCCCGAGTCTTGAGCCCTTGGACACCTCGTGGACACACAGGCTGGTGTGCTTCTTCCATGTGGACTTTGTTGGTTCTGAGTTAGATGGCCAAGAGACTGTCAGTCTTTATGGAAGCAGAAAGCCTCACTTTCTCCACTGGTGTGGCTGGTCGGTTCCCACTGTTGACCTTGTGGTTGGCAGCTCAATGCATAGACTAAGGAGGCTTCCCTGCTTGTCTGCAGAAAAATCTTGCCTGCCTTCTGGATTCCAGCTGGGTTTAGTATAGGAGGGGAACTGGAGGGGGGAGGGAAGTTCAAGGATTCTTGCCTCTGGCTTCATCCCTACAAGGTAGTCTTGGGCTTGCTATACTAGGGAAGCTTATTGCTTCTTTAAGCTTCCTGCTCTACCTGGCCTTCTTGCTTGTAGTTTTGTATGACTTCTTTCTCCCTGGGCAGTGGCAATGATTGCGCCTGCTAGCCTAGGGTTACCGTGCCATCCCTTGTCCTCCCAGCCCCTGGTCCTCCTTCGGCTCTTTGCTCCTTTATAAATAAATGATTCTATTTCGACGCTGTCTTTTGTTGCCTTTCCTGTTTTATCTGCTAGCCTTATATCATCGGGTCCCAAGTAGCCTGTGAACCAAAAGAATCCTTTTTAAAAGTTTTTCACCAGCCTTAGGGATTCAGAGTTCTTGCCTCCTGGCTAGTCTTTGTGCAGCCAGTCTTGACAGTGCGCTCCTCATCCTCTCTTTCCTGCCCTTTGAAAAATGCGAGCTCATCGGCCAGCTCCCCATCCAATCACATGCCCTTCCTCATTGCTCCCTGGATCACCTAAAAGAGGAAATCGCTAACAAGGCAAGTGAAGGATTCAGCAAATGTTTTGCTTTTTGCAGGATGAGAGTTTCGTCGGATATCCAAAAAGCTGAATTAAGAAGGATCCAGGATAAGAAGTAAAAACTTGTTTGAAAATTCCCTAGTTTGTGCGACCAGAGAGATCCAGGTACATTGGCTACCCGACTTCAATCATTTCTTGGTCCACTTGCTTTACACACCCTCTCCCTCCCTCCAGTTCTTCTAGAAGTCTGTGCTTTATTTATTTACCTTTCTCATTAGTTTTACCTTTTTTCCACCCGTCATCCAAGCTGAGTCATCTCCCTCCTCAATACTCTGGACTCTCCAAGGAAGACTGTGTTTGATTCCTCCTTCTCTGGGTGCCTTTCATCTTCCTTCTTTGAGAAGCACCTCTCTTCTCGTCTCACCTATTTTAGAACGAACTGTTCTCCAGCTCCCTCTTTGTTTTCTGGACCTTAGAGGCAGGGGAGTCGAGAAGTGAACAAGTCAGAAGGTACTTCTGAGTCAGAAGGTACTGGGATTGACTCCTGCTTCTGGCGCTTTGTAGACTGAGTGACCTTGGGGAATGTACTTCAGTAAATCCTCAGTTCCTTCATCTGTGAAATGGCAACAGAAAAGGTTCTTGGCACAGAAGATTACTTAGGGGATTAAACGTGAAAGGGAGCGATCAAGACATACAAAAAAAAAATCCACTCATTGTCATTAAATCCATTCTGACTCATAGTGACACTACAGGACAGAGTAGCGAGGGCTGCCCTTGAGTCTTTCTGAGGCTGTGAATCTGGATGGGGGAAGAAAGCCTTATCTTTCCCCAAGGAGTAGCTGGCAGGTTTGAACTGCTGCCCTCATGTCACCTGCCCAATGAGTAATCCACCCTGCCAGGCACAGTAAGCACTGACCTTTCTTATTATGACGTTCTCTATGTCGCTCCCATGCCAGGGTTCTAGATGTCATCTGTTGTTCAGAGGGGGACTTGAAGTCTTCACGTACCTTCAGCAAGACCTCAGAAGACCTCTGCTTTGTCCACAGCCAGCTGATGTCTGTTTGTTCTGGTCATGACTGCACATACAGGAGAGTCACGCCGAACACGTCAGACAGAATCAGACGCAGTCAGCATACAGGGAGTGCCTTGTAGGAGGGGCCTTCAAGAAGTCTGTGGAAAACATTCCCTGATCTTTCAGCTCCATTCCCCCCCCCCACCCCGAATGTTCGGATGCTCTCTCCTAAATCCCAGACATTGTGCCAGGAAATGCACAAATGCTCTTTACAAAAGGTTCTACCTGACTACAGAATCAGATACAGGCAGCAAACGACTTTTGTGTCATAAGAAGCTTGTAATAATCTTCAACTATTTCATCACCTGTTCTAGCTTGACTTTCAATTGGTTCAAATCATCGGACCACAGGAGATCTCTTCTGAAAAGATGACTGTTGCAAACAAGTAACCGTAGACCCAGGCCATTTAGAGGAGAAGGCATTGTTTTCAAGTTACCTGTTTTTAAAGGTCCTTTGGTATTCATAACAGGACAGCACTGACTGTGCATGAAGATCATTTTCAAAAGGTTTTTTTAATGGTCATTTGTTTCTTCATCAAGTCGTGCCTTCATTTGGGTTATATTTACTCTCCTATTCTTCTGTTCTTACAGACTTAGGCCGGCTCTTTTTCCTCTTCCTTAGGGACCTGGCCCAATTTCTTGGTATTTTTTTTATGGGCATTCCAATTTACATTTCAGCTTTTGAAGCCATGCTTGTCATCCGGTTGATGCATCTAGGTGTCATTTACTTCAATTGTTTCTTACCCTTTGAAAAATTTTCTTATCTCTTTGCATGTTTCTTTTTCTTCCTCTGGAAATGTGGTTTAAGATACTGGCATTTTTAGAGCTGCCAGACCTCTGAAAGTCATTTGCTTTGTATTAGTTAGGGATGTTCTTGGCTGCAAGAAATGGGATATGTAAATAAAGTGCTTCAAACAATAGGAGTGCACTTTTCTTCAGGTAAAACCAAGACTGAAAATAGCTTGTTTCAGGATGGGTCTCAACAATTCTGCAAGGTCAGTACATGTGGCAGGTCTTCCAGTCTTTTAGAGCTGCCATCTTTAGGGCACTTGCATTGTTTCCTCTTGAAGTTCTAGGTAAGCTGCAGCAGCTTCAAATACCACACAGCCTCCTACTTCAGCTTTTCAGGAAGAAGGGAGTGGGTGGCTATGCTTCAGCTGGGTTCTCAAAAGGAGTGAAACCAATGGAGCGGGGAGGGGGGGGGGCGGGGAGGCAGGGAGGGAACCTTCGTCGCTACCAATGTATTCCAATGGGATGGTCTCACTTAGCTGTGGAAACTGTCAAGTCCCAAGTTCTTGAGTCAGACTGGAGGCAGGAGGCTTCTCTTGATTTCTGTCGTGGCAGGGGAAGAAAATCTCAAAATTGGTACCTCTGATGACAGGCTGCTGATTCACAGGCTGTAGGAGCTTGTGGAAATGAACATCTGCAGGTCAGAAAGTAGGCCGTTGACTCACAGACCGAG
>PVJH01033283.1:0-21652 GCA_004026705.1 Nesogale talazaci
TCGTTGTCTCTAAGACTAACTCCCAACAACTGGGGAGATAGCTTCTCATCTCCATGTGGGAAATAACACAAGATTTCCTAGACATATCAGGAGAAAACCATGCCTTTATGGGGGCCTCATTGGCTACTCAACGGCTATCTCCAGATTAACAGGCTAGACATCTACATCTCAATCATGAAATTAACATAAGCATATGACTGTCACATATGCTTCTCAGATATAGTTACTGAAAGATACATTTGTTGGTACATAAATAAGAATGAATATATACATTATATATCTTTACACAAAATATGTGGGCATAGATAGGCATACATGCCTATAGTGTGAGACCACACACTATATTGTGTTGCTAGGGAACAAATGACTTCACATAAGAGCACTTTCGAGAAAATGAAAGTTTACTCAAAGTTGTGAAATGGGTTATTAATTTTAAACTTTTATTTATAACCTTGAAAAAATCATTAAAGTCATATTGCTTCATTCTCTAGGCTGCCAAATGAGGGCTTAGGTTCTCAAATAATGCCCTAGATCCTTCTCTGGTTTAATATTCTATGATTTCATGAGATCTTTCTAAAACGGATTACAAACTTAGTGAGTCATTGATCAGAAGATATCAAAGACAATTTCATCTTTTTTGTCATATTTTTGTCTCAGGGTTATCCATAGGAAAATTCACCACAGGCATCTTCATTACAGTATTTCTTATTTTTCTTCATTTTCTTTTTACCTTATATAGGGCTTCTTTTTTCCCCCAAAAAAAGATTTATCGGCATAAAATTCACATATCATGCATTTCAAAAATTCAATTGACTCAAGAGGAATTTTACACTTATCACTACAATCAGTTTTAGAATATTTTCTTCACTCTTTCATTCATCATTATTAGCTCCCTATTTCTCCAAAGTTCACTTCATTTCATTTTTGCTCTTTATTCTTTCTGTTGGGTTTACCAGTCTGTGAGGCACAGGAGTGGTTACATAGAGATAGATAATACTGGTGCAAGGAGTTATAGGGGGTGGGGGAGATGGAGAGGGTGAGAGGTTTTAGGGAATACACAATGACAGTGGGAGGGCATGATGGGCACTAGAACAGAAGGTGATTACACAATGCATTTTTTAAATTTTATTTATTTATTTATTTATTTATTTATTTATTTATTTATTTTAGGCATCACTGCCCTGGTGGTGGAAGTAGGGGGCCCAGCCTTTGCTCCTGGGAGCCGGAATTGAACCTCCATCCAGGGGGCCGCAGTCCCGTGAACAACCACTATGCCACCGGGGCTCAGCCCTTACACAATGCATTTTAAAGCCCATTTAACCACGAGAAGCAGAAGAAAATCTTATAAAACTGATTTTGGTAATGATTCCATAATTCTTCATATGATTGAATGATGGAACTGTGATGTGTGCATTATGGGTCAGTGAAACTAAAAATTTTAGATGTGATTATCGAACTGTTTCATATATTGGTATGCATGTAAACACAATGAGTATAAATGAAAAGTATAAAAGTTTTTTAAATGTTTTAGAAAAGAAAAATAGGAGAATGAATAAGTAAAGAGCTAGTCCACTTGACTAGCAAGTGCTCAAATATGAAATACACATATTTGTACAAATGTTGTCATCATTATTTTGATTTCTTTAGACAAGCTAATTCAGAAAAAAAGAAAGAACATTAACAGTGGGAATAGAAGACAGTACATACAAATCCTATAGGAAACACAGAAATAATATCACTTCCTGCTAATACACTCAATAATTCAAATGCTTTGAAATTCACAAGTGACCATAATGAACACAAGAGGAAATAGATCAAAATAACTGTCCCTGTGAAAGAAATTAAAATTTGGCCTATTTTTTAATGGATTATGTGTCTTCATATTATTGGACTCTAAGTATGATCTATGTTCTAGACACAAATCCTTTGTCAGTCTCATGTACTATAAATATATGCACTTATTCTACGGCTTATCTTTTTGTTTTCTGAATGGCCTCCTTTAGAGAATATGCTTTGAATTTTATTAAAAATTGAATCTATCAGTATTTCCTTTATGCTTCACATCAAAGATGTTAGTGGTGAATTCTATCAAACCATAATGAAGAAGTGATGCCATCATATAACCACACCCCTTGTCATCATGCCACTGCTGACTTGTAGAGACCCTGTAGGCCATAATCTTAAAAAGAATTATTTAAAAAATCATTTTATTGGGGGAATCTTACAGCTCTTAAAGCAATTCACACATCAATTGTATCAAGCATATTTATACATATATTGCCATCATCATCTTCTAAACATTTACTTTCTGAAACCCTTGGTATCAGCTGCTCTTCCCACACCCCACCATGTCCCCTTGATAATTTATAAATTATTATTATTTTCATGATATTGAGAAGTGAGGAAGCCTCATGGAACCAGAGGACTATCATGTATTTCAACAGTGCTATACTAAACCCTGGTTGACTCATTCCTACCTTGTGACTCTTCTATGAGGGAATGTCCCCTTGTCTACAGATGGTTTGGGGTCTCTGCTCTGACCCTTCTCATTCTTAAAAATATGGTTTTTTGTTTGTTTGTTGTCTTCTGGTGCCTATTACTTCATCATATCTACACCCAATGATCACACAGGCTGGTGTGCTTCTTCCATGTGGGCTTGTTGCTTCTCTGCTACATGCCTACTTGTTTACCTTCAAGCTTTTAAGACTCCAGATGTAATATCTTTTGATGGTCAGGCACCATCCACTTTCTTCACCACACTTGCTTATGCACCTATTTTATCTTTAGCCATCATGCCAAGGCCATGATCTTTAGGCTGGAAACAATGCTACATCTTTCTCCCACTGAGCAGCTCGTGGGATTTGAACCACCAACCTTCCAGTTAGCAACTAAGCCTTTTAACCAATAACTTTCCATAAAACAGGAGACAATGCTTCTCAAAACATTTTGTGAGTTTAATATAATTTGATTCTGACCCTAGAATCAAAGGCATTGCAAGAAAAGGAAGCCTCCAGGAGACAGAGGTCTGGCGATCTGCTCCCATCTACATTTCAGCCAAGAAGCCCTGACAGAACAGCTGTCCTCCATCTTATGTGGTCACCAGAAGTTGGCATTGACTCAGCAGCAACCAGCTGCTACAATAATCTCATAAGCGAGACTGGAAAATAAAATGCATGATAAATAAAATGAAGAATAATCTGCCTGGTTTGTATGTGCAGGTTGTGCCTCAGAATTCTAAGCAACCACAAAATTGCTACAAACGGAGGTTTTCACCCAGTGGCATGAGCCCCCCTCCCACCACCATGGGTGCTCTGTCCAACCACGATGATCTAATCATATATATCAGACACAATAAATAATAGGAAGTTTCATGGTCAATGACTCCTGCTTGCTACAGGTAGTCCACTCTGTAGGAGAAGCACTTGCTTATGTCTCAAAAGGAACCCTGCTTGCCCTTCCTCTAACGTCCCACTGGGCAGCATGCCATGGCTCAGGCCAGAGCCTGTGTTCACATTATGGCTGTCTCCAGCTCCTGCTATGCTTCCCAGAATCCATGCAGCTGCAGGGGGATATCGTCTCTTCATGGGAAACACTCGGACCTCTGTCCTCCTTAGCAAATGTCACAGCCCCCTCAGCTGGAGCACCATCTGTTTTGTTTGACCTTCCAAGGGTGCCTAGCTCTTCTCTATGGGCCAACTGTCACAGCAACCCTTTAAGCCACATTCTAAAAACCAGACCTGTTGTCAGAGACCCTCTCAGACCGGAAGAGAGCTGCCTCACGGGGTTGTCAAAGGCTGTGGGTGATTATGAGAGCAGACTGCACAATCTTCCTCCCACAGGTTTGAGCCATTGTTCTTTCAGGCAGCAGCCAAGCGCTTACTCAGGGCTTTACTAAGACTTCTTTCATCTAATGACAGCCCTTTGAGCATGTTATTAGTCCCCGAAGCCGTACAGTATGCTTGCTACAGTAGAAGATCAACAGGAAAGAATGCCCTTCCGTAAGATGGATTGACCCAGTTGCTCGGTGGGATGTTTAGGGATAAAGGGGGTTGTCTCCACCGAATGCCCATGCTAAACAAAAATTAGCTGGCCATGCCACCATAGAGGGGGTTGAAAAAAATCAAGCACCATTAGAAACCTATGGGACGGGGCTGAGCCCCGGTGGCATAGTGGTTGTGTGAAGGACTGTGGCCCACTGGGTTGGTGCTTCAAATCCAGCAACAGCTCTCCAGGAGCAAGGCTGGACCTCCTACTCCCACCACCTCCACCCCCAAAAAAGAAACTTATGGGGGAGGTCCAAAACTGGGCATGCACACTAGACACAGACAGGTGCCGTAACCCAGTCTCTAAGAACAGCCAATACCTTCAACCCCATGGGGTCAAAGAGGGTAAAAAGCAGAGGTGGAGGGCAGGCCCGCTGTCTTCCAGCATCTGTCCCTTGAGTAGACACAGGGGTGTGCTCTCTCCTCCCTCTTGGTTCTGGGGCTGGTTCTCTTTTAAGGGCCATATTCCCATGGTTTTCATGCTCTTTGGAAGCAGCCATTTTCAAGTGACTCCCTCTTGCATGCTTTTCCCAGGTGTATTGGGTCCTCTGGGGCTGTTTCTGGTTTTTACGGTGGCTTATACCAAATGGGGTTTATGAAGGAACAGAAAAGCTTCAGGTGTGACGCTCTCAAAAGGATATATCCTTGTCACAGTCACCTGATCTAGTGTCAATCTGAGGATGAAGAGTGCAGGGATGGAGTCTTGCTTGTCAACCTGGAGGTAGCCGATGAGACCTCTGTGTGGGCATGGCCTTCTCCTGAGAATTCTGGGAAATGTGATAATTCATTCTAAGAGGTGGAGACACTCACTCTTTCGGTTCACTTCCTTGGAGATGCTCTACTGACAGGAAGCAAGGCTGAGTCCCTGGGAGACATTGCAGCTGAGGAGAGGCAACATGCTGATAGCCTCTGAGCCCTAAAAACTGGAGGAGTCACAGAGAGGTCCATGCCAGTGCTGAGATGCTTCTACTCCCACTGGATACACAAGACTCTGCACCCACTGGCCTGTGATTGTCCTAGTGTAGTGACACTAGCATGTGCTTCGTGAGTCTGAAGAGGACTTATGGATTGGTGTCAAACATAGGGCTAATATTGGACTTATGACCTCAGACTGGACTGGGAAGTTTTCTCAATGTTCAATTACTCTTGTATATAAACCTCTTTCTTATACACATGCGCGTGCCTATGAATTTGTTTCTCTAGTCTACCCAGACTAACACAATACTATTTCTGGGAAGTGTGCCCAGCCGCTTGGAAGCTGCGCTGGGCTTCACAACGGGGCACAAACAACCACGTGGAGAAGAGCACCCGGGGGGCGGGGGTGGGGGGGTGGGGGGGAGGCCAGGAGCGCAGTGAGACAGAACCAGACCTTCACATAGCCTGGCTGTTTCAAACCTCTGCCTGGGGAGGCAGGTGGATGGGATTGCTTGACCCCCTTGACAGAGTAGGCCCACCTGGGTGAGGGCATGAGCCTGGGCCGCATTTGGGCACCCAGGTGTACCTCCCCCTAGCTCCGGGGCTTGAGTCTGAACAAGCGCTTCCTAGTTAGTCAATGATTGCCGGATTTCTTTCCAACCTCCAAGGAGGTCTTTGCAGGCATGGGAGGGCAGCCCCCTGTCTCTGAGCTAGCTAACTAACAGCTGTCATCCTGAAAGTTTGCTTTCCCTCATAAAGGTTACTAGATTTATAAAAGAGCTTCTGCTGCGCGGATCCTCTCAGCGGTGAGGAACAACAGTGAAAACTGCCCCAGCACCCCTGGGCTCCCGGCAACAGCCATGGCGAGGCGAGTGCAGTTGGCAGCCCGGGCGCCAGGCTGATGTGAGCAGGACCCTCCTCGGCACCCTCAGACCTTTCACTGGCTGAGAGGTCGTGAGGAGCCCCAGTGTCCGAGTGACCGCGAGTCCACCGGCAGTCGCACAGAGGCAAGAGGACCCAGTTAGACTGGAGCTCCCTGCCAGGAAGGGCTGGTACACCTCGGTGGGCAGTCCACCTGGATGGCACCATCTAGGCCAGGTGAATTTCATTCAGCCAGTGGGGTCCACCAGTGTCATGGACCACGCCTTCCAAGGAACCCTAGAAAAGCCAGAGGTTTTTCTCTGGTGCCCGCCCTCCCAGTGGCTGCTACGTGATGCGGCATGGCCGGGCTGTGGTCCCGCAGCCATGTCAGGGACGGGAGCTGGCTTGCGTTCCATTTACCGTAACACCCAAAACTGCTTCGAACTGTCCTCAAACTCACTTGGATCGCAAACCAGGCTTTGGCATGAATTCGTTTTCTCGCGAAGCCAAAGACTGAGGCCAATCTCTCCCCAGGAGAGGGAGAGATCTAAGGAGACTTCCCACTCACCTGGAGAATGACCATTTGGGGGACCCACAGGACGTGCGACTCAGCATCCACAGTGCGGGGACCCCAGGTGGAAAGAATTCATCTTCTTGAGGTACCTTGCAATCAACAGGTGCCCATAAAGACCTTAAGTGAGATTGTTTGCTAATGTCAGGCAATTTGTCAAGGTTAAAGCAAAGATAATTAACCACTCAAGCCTCCTGGGTAGATGGCAAGTCTTTTAGGCAGCTACCAGCCCAATCAAGAGAATTACAAATCCAGAGCCTGGAAGGCCAAGAAAGGGAAATCCACTGCACTGCATATAAATACCAAAGCCAATGGGTCTTCCCTCCAGGCACCGCCCTCCCTCAAGAGTGAAAGGTTTGGTTTAATATTTGAAACTCTTTTTAAGACGTGGGGCTAGGAGGGAAAAAGAAAAATCATATAATCATCACAGTGGAAGCATTTAGCATTTAGTTGATTGGTAGGGCGGCAGAGGGGGCGGAATCTTTAGCAAATTAGAAATCCAAAGGAATTTCCTCAACCTAAGAAGGCATATTTACAAAAGACCAGAAGCTAACACTCTTCCCTCCTAGACTAAGAGCAGGGCAAGAATTTCTGCTCTCATCAGCTTTATTCAATACTATGCTGCAGTAGCCCCTGCAAGAAAACAAGAAAAAGAAATATAAGGCATTCAGATTGGAGAGAGAGAAGCAAAACTATTGGCTTTATTCATAGTGATCATGTAGCTATAAAATATCAAGACTACCAAAATGGGGCTGAGTCCTGGTGTGGTAGTGGTTGTGTGCGGGACTACGGCCCACTGGCTTGGCGGTTCAAATCCAGCAGCAGCTCTCCAGGAGCAAGGCTGGGCCTCCCACTTCCACCACAGGGCAGTGATGCCCCTCCCCCCACCACCAAAAAAAGGCTACAAAAATGCTACCAGAATGAACAACCCAAGTTAGCAAGAGCAAATGTTGCATGATCACTAGATGAAAATCAGTTACTACATTTCTACATTGTAGCAACGCACAATTGAAAAATGAAATTTTAAAGTCCAATGCAATTCACAATATCAACATACTTAGAGACAAAACAAAATATAAGCAAAAACACAATGAAATGATGTCGCATTACTGGGAGAAAAAATACTGACAAAAATATTATCACCTGTGTTAGTCTTGGTAGACTAGAGGAACAAATTCATAGACATGGGTATAAGAAAGAGATTTAAATGTGGTCTGCATACAATTGATGTATGTGTGGATCATGATGGGAGTTGTATGAGTCCCTAATAAAATGATTTATAAAAAATTTTTTTAAAGGAGAGGGAAAGAGGAGCTTATTCCAAGGGCTCAAGTAGAAAATATTTGGAAATGAATATGGCAACATGTGTACAAATATGCTTGATACAAACGATGTATTGAATGTTATAAGAATTGTAAGAGCCACAAATAAAATCATTGAAAACAACAAAAAAAGAAAGAGGTTTATCTACAGGAGCAATTGAACATTGAGAAAACATCCCAGCGCAGCCCAGATCAAGTCCATCAGACCAACATTAGCCCATATGTTCAGTAGCAGTCTATAAAGTCCTATTCAGACTCATGAAACACTTGCAAGGATGCAGAATGCAGGACAATCACAGGCCAGTGGGTAGAAAGTCTTTAGATCCAGTAGTGTTGTAAACATCTCAGGGCTTCTCTCAGGGCTGCAGCAGGGTGTGTGCATGTGTCTAGTCTGCTGTTATGTTTCCCAGGGTGTGAGCAGAGAGGGTCCCACCTCCAAGAAGGAAATACCAGAAATTCCGGGAATTCCTAAGGGAAAGCTTTGCCCACACAGAAGTCTCATTGGCTACGACCCAAATGACAGAGTAGACTCCACCCCTTCACTCTATTGTCTTCACTCTGAATTCTCAAATTGACAAATGATTATATAACTACCACAACACCTATTGTAAGAGCCAATATTGTTTAGGTGTCTGTCCTCTAGGAATTTCAGTTGGCCTTTTCCTTTTCTGGAGAAGCTGATTGTAACATACATATGAAGACGAAAGTGGCCGGAGCAGTTGAAAGCCAATAACAAAATTGGAAGACTTATACCATCTAATGCCAAGACGTTTTATAGAGCTAAATGATATAGGGAGTCCAAGAATACATACTCATATATGTGGTCGTTAGTTTTGGCAAAGATAACAAAGCAATTTGGGCTGAGCCCCGATGGCGTAGTGGTTGTGTACAGGACTGCGGCCCCTGGATTGGCGGTTTAAATCCCGCAGCAGCTCTCCAGGAGCAAGGCTGGGCCTTCTACTCCCACCAGGGCAGTGTGCCCACCCCCCACCCCCAACAAAACAAAGCAATTTAATGAATGGCAAAGGAAAGTTTTCATTGAATAGATTATCTACATGAGGTGAGTGGGGGTTTGGAAGTGGAGGAAAACATTGATCCTTATAGCACATCATCTGAAAAATTAAAACAGAAACTTATAATAGACCTAATTATAGAAGCTGAAACCATAAAACCTCTCAATTAAATGTAGGTGAAAAATCTTCATGACATGAGAATATGCTAAAATGCCCTAGAAGACAAACCGTATGAAGAATAAAAGAAATCATGATACATTAAATTTTTTTATTTTTATTTTTTTTAACTTTAGGCATCACTGCCCTGGTGGTGGGTGTAGGAGGCCCAGCCTTTGCTCCTGTGAGCAGGAATTGAACCTCCATCCTAGTGGGCCGCAGTCCCGCGCACAACCACTACGCCACTGGGGCTCAGCCCCATACATGAAATTTTAATAAAATGTAAAACTTACTCTTGGAAAGATAACATTAAGAAAATACAAAGGCTAATCACATATGGGTAAAAATATTTGCAACACACAGGGTTGACAAAGGATTTGTATTCAGATACATAAAGAGCACCTAGAATTCAATAATTAAAAGATGGCTCCCCTTCTTTTATAATGTGCCAACATTTGTAAAAACATTTCATTGATATATGGGAGGCTATTGGACACATGGAAATATAGTTATCCTCCTTAGTATGAAGAAAATGAACATTGTAATTATAATGAGTTCCAACTATGTAGCTATTTTAATTTTAAAAAGTAAGTCTGGCAATGAATATTGTTAGCAAGGAGGTATAGGAACTGTTGTTGGAAATGTACTTTGTAAAAGAGTTAGGCAGTTTCTTAGAAAATTAAACATATACCTATCCACCATACAACCCAGCTATTCAATCAATACTTAGCCATGAGAAATGAAGCCTCAGCCTGGAAACCATGACAGAGGCAGGCACAGAGAAGAAGAGGTGGACCATGACAGGAATCATGCAGAAATCATAGGCAAAGGAAGGTGGAGAGCAGGGGAGACACATTTCCTTATCGATGGAAGAGACCAGACAGTGAAAGCCTGGGTGGAGAAAGACAGGAAGTTCAAACTGACTGAATAGACTCTGGGATGTGGGCACTGGTCAGCATGAATTCTGGGTGCTTGGCTGCTGACATGCACTTCCTCCCTGGTTTCCCTCTTTCTATTTCCTGCCCCTTCCTGCCTTCTGAACTCAGTGTTAGGGCGAATGTTGTCCTTTTGATCTCCTGTGGTGGGTGGTGGGCATGATGATTCACTTTTAGCCCAGGTGTGTGGCTGAGAGGGGTCTTCAGAACCACGTTCAGATGCAGGTTGGAAGGGTGTGTTGCCGGGGGAAGCCTCCATGTTTGAAGCCTCTCCACTCCTCCCTCAGTTCTTGTCCTGGATCCATAAGATGTCCAACCCACTGGCCTGTGATCTTCCTGCATTGGGTGCCATTGCATGTATTTTTTGAGTCAGAAGAGGATTTTATAAATTGGTATCAGACATGTGGGCTAATATTAGACTCAAGAACTTGATTTGGAGTGGACTGGGATGTTTTCTTAATATTCAGTTGCTCTTGTATATAAACCTCTTTCTTATACACACAAGTGTCTATGAATTCGTTTCTCTAGTCAACCCAGACTAACACAGGATACTCCTTAGCAATTCAAAGATAACATGAATCTCAAAAGTCATTCTCAGAACTTAGATACAAAAATATATATGATGTGATTCCATCTGTAGGAATTGTTCAATACAAATGCCCAAGAAAGCATATCCGTGGGTTTCGGCTTGGAATGAGGATTAACAACAAAGTGGCATGAGGATGAGGGATCTCTGGGTGTCTGTGTAAACCTGAAACTTCTTTAACCTTCATAAAACTCATTTGGATCACAAACCAGGCTTTGGCTTGAATTCTTTCTTGAGTGAAGCCAAGAACTGAGGTATGTTTCTCTTCCCGAGAAACCTTACAAAATGTGCTTGTATTTACACACATACATATCTGTATGTATGGATTGTGATAAGAGTTGTACGAGCCGCTGATAAAATGATTTTTTTTAAAAAGTACAGGCTGTCTCAGGAAAGTGTTCCAAACCACGTGAGCCAATCCAGCTGTAGGTGAACCAATCCAGCTGTAGCATTGCTGGCTGGAAACCTGGATCTTTGAACATATGCAGTGAGCCACCCTTTCCTCACTAATAGCTCGATATTTTAAGCAATGCATAATGGACCCCCTTCCCCTACACTAGCTACCTATCAATTTGTATATTTGTCGCCCTCATCACTCTCAAAACATTTACTTTCTACTTAAACCCTTGATATCAGCTCATTCGCCCCTCTTCCCACTTCCCTCCCTCATGAACTCTTGAGAATTTATAAATTAGCATGTACTCTTTTGAGACTGTAAAACCTGAAACTTCTCCTGTTCTCTATAAAAATCTACTGGGGTTACAAATTCATGGTTACAAACCATGAATTCTTTCTCATGGGAAGCCAAGAACCAAGGTACTACTCACCCAAGAAACCGAACACATCTGCTTATTTTACGTAAAGTAACCACCGGAAGGATGACAAGATATAAAATCAAAACCAAACTCACTGCCATTGAGTCAATGTATCGAGTCATTGTTGGCGCACAACCCTACAGGACAGAGTTGAACTGCCCCTGCTGATCTCCAAGACTATAAATCTTGTACTACAGTCTCACTGGGGAGGGAAGGCAAGGGTGGGAAGATAAAGAAATGGGTTGGGAAGGCCAATGGGTACTGACTAGAAGGAGAAGAGAAATTGGGGTGGGGTTGTTGGTAAATGGCTTGAACTGTTGAATGCCTACTTGAGGGTCTGAAATGTTCACTTAGTGAACAATTTGTTTTTAATCTAACAAAGAAAAAAAAGTCTACACCCAAGATCTCTTTCAAGTGTTAAAGAGCAAAGATGTCACGAGTAGGGTTAAGGGGCACTTCACCAAGCCTCGGTATTTTCAATCGTCTCATATGTATGTGACAGCTGGACAGTGAATAAGGAAAATCACAGACAAGCCGAAGCCTTTGAATTAGGTGTTGGTAAAGAATATTCCACGTACCATGGACAGTCAGAGGAATAGACAAATCTATCTTGGAAGAAGTACAGTTAGAATGTTTCTCAGCAGCGAGTATGGCAAGACTTTGTCTCCCATACGTTGGACTTGACCTCAGGAAGGGCCAGTCCCTAAAGAAGGACTATGCTTGATAAAGTAGAGGGCCGATCAGCCACAAGAAAGAATCCTTCCACGAGATGGACTGACACACGTGTGGGCTGAAGCGGAGCAACAACACTGGGGCTGACCACAGGCAGGATGGGCAGTCTTTCTGCTGCACACAAGGTCGCCGTGATTTCTCAGCACCTAGCAACAACTATCTCAAAAGTTGTTGGATGTGTTTTTTTAAAAATTAGGTACTTTTGCTTGGTGCAACCAAGATGAAGTAAAAGATTAGATCTTTAGGTCTTTTTGAAAAAAAAAAAAGTTGGAATGATAGCCATAATTGTCCATCTTCATAACTTGCTATCCTTTGCTATTAAGCAAGAACACACGATGGCCAAAGTACCTGATAATTGGTGCTATCCTGTAGTGTTCATAATGAATCTCAATTTGATGCTACTTCCTACTTTAAGTTCTTGTTTTAAAGATCTTAACTTGCGTGACAGTCTTCTCAGCAGTAATTTAAATGAGCTTTCGCTGCACTTGCCTATTGCAGATAAATTCTGTATCACACTGCTAGCCCAGAACTAGGTGCAGTCCATCCCCGCCCCCAGCCCTGCTTCCATGCCTTGGAGTGAAAAATAGGAGTACTGTCAGTGAAAAATGGCGAAGTGACGTCATGTGGATTTCAGTTCCCGTTCTGTGTTTCCATTATTACTACTAGATCCTGGTTGTCAATGACAGTTCGTTTTCTAAATAAGAATAGGCCCTGGAGGCTTGAGGACCTGCTTCTGAAAGATGGTCACATTCCAAACAGCCTGCCCCACACCTGGCCTCCCTCTGTGCACCCTGCTGGCTTCATCTGATATCGGGTGCTACTGTCACTTAGGGCAGGCTGAAGTGTCTGTGGAGCCCTGGACAGCCCCTCCCGCCTCTCACCCAGTCCTGGGTGGCCCTCTGCGAAGGTCCAGGGGAACACCCCTGCGTTGGCCTGGCTGCACCCAGGCATAGCCAGGGTCACAGTCCTGACCTCCTGCGGCTGCCGGGGCTGCTCCCTTCTGGCACTGTCTGCGAACTGCTTTTCTAAGATTAATATATTTCAGATATTTAATATGCTGTGGGGGGTGGTGGTGGGATGGGGTGATGGTGGGAGTGGGGAGGTAAAATGTGCTCTGCCGCCAGTCCTCCCAGTTCTTAGCAGCAGTGCACGGGCTCTGGGGCTCCAGGGGGCCCCACCCCCACCCCCACAACCTGTGTGACAAGGACAGGTGTTGTCCCCGCTGTCTTCACAGAAGAGAGGAACCCATGTTTCAACTGAGGCCAGTCTTTTTCTTTTCTTTTTTTTTTAGGCATCACTGCCCTCTGGTGGTGGGAGTAGGAGGCCCAGCCTTTGCTCCTGGGAGCTGGAATTGAACCTCCATCCCAGTGGGCCACAGTCCCGCGCACAACCACTACACCATCGGGGCTCAGCCCCAGTCTTTTTCTTAAACAGTGTTATTGGCATATCACCCACATATCGTACAGTTCCATAGTTCAGTCATCGTGATCCGTTTTAGAGCAAAACAGAAAAGAATAGGCCCTAAAGTTAATAACTTTCTTTCTTTCTTTTTTTTTTGGGGGGGGGGTGTGGTAATCACTGCCCTCTGGTGAGAGTGGGAGGCCCAGCCTTGCTCCTGGAGAGCTGCTGCTGAATTTGAACTGCCAAGCCAGTGGGCCGCAGTCCCGCACTCAACCACTACACCACTGGGTAGTTAATAACTTTCTAGGCTTCTCAGACAACAGTAATCAATTGGGTGTGTAATTAGAAATATGAGCACTATTGGAAAGTATATAATTTCTTATATAGCAAGTCACTTGGTCTTAATTTTTATTTTATTTTTAAATTGCTTTCTAAGAAGGTAAGCTTGGTTCCATGTGTGAAAGAGTTCCTTTTTCACAGCCTGTGGTTTTTTGTCTCAGCTAATAGGGTTTGGGTGCTTTCAGGAACCCGGTGAAGCTTATCTATTTTAAGACTCTGGGAGGGAGGGGAAAAAGAGGAGCTGATACCACGGGCTCAAGAGAAAGCAAATGTCTAGAAAAGAATGATGGCAACCTATGTACAAATATGCCTGATACAATTGATGCATGGATTGTTATGAGTCCCCAACAAAATGATCTTTAAAAAAAAGATGATAAATTTTAAAAATTCTAAATGAAAATACTTAACCCTGCACTTGAGACGGTAAGACAAATACTTACGCATTGCTCTTGGGAAACAATTTTACAATAGGTAGTAAACTGTTCATGTCCTTTGACCCAGAACTTCTTTTCTAAGGAGTCCATCATGTGAAGAGTACTAGAGATGTGCACAAGACACACAGAAAAAAGATGTTCTCATCACTCGATTTTTTCAATTTCCCAGGAAACCATAGTGTTCTGTTAGGTTTCTGGAGTGGGTAACACCTCGGTTCTTTGCTTTGCACACTGAAAGAATTCACGAGAAAGCACGTTGTGTGATCCCAGTGGGTCGTTATGAAAGGCAGGGTAAGTTTTGGGTCTTACAGTCTCTAAAGGGTACACGCTATGTCTTTGAAGCATGCCCAGCCTTGCGGAAGTTGTGCTGGGTTCACAACTGGGCATGAACAAGCACTTAGGAAAGAGCACCCACGGATACGGGACTTGGCAGGGGGTGGGGACCGGGGATCCCAGGAGGCCAGAAATTCCCAAACCTAAGAGACTAAGAGCACACGGGCCAAGAGGCTGTGGGCCCTGCATAGGCCCCGAGCAGGCGCATGTACACCTGCACGGGGTAAGGAGACCCCCCACCCTCTCCCTACCTCTGACCAGGAGCATGGTAAGAGAGAGCCCAGTCTTTCCACAGCAGGATACTTCAAACTCTGGCTGGGGAGGCGTGGTTGAGGGTATTGGTTGACCCCATTGGCTGAGTGATGTACCTAACGTGGGTGTGTCCAAGATATTTTTTTTTAACCAAGATTTTTTTTTACCTCTTGCTTCTGAGCATGCTCAGCATAAGGTCTTCATGGGTGTTCTTGATTGTCTGATTACTTTCCAGCCTCCTTTATGGGGGGGGTCTTTGCAGGCATGGGAGGGACAACTATCCCCAAAGTAGCTACTTAGCAGTTCCTCTATTCAATGGAAGGTCCCCTTTATCGCTGTGTGGAATCGGACACCAAAATGTCTCAAGAAACTTCTACAGGGAAACCAGTGAAGTGAACGTTCTGCACCTCACATGTCATTTTCAACATCACCCCTCTGAGAAGAAGGAAGGGACCAGGGGACAGAACCACAGGCCAGGGGCTCAAGTCCATAGACACTGCAAAACACTCAGATGTTTGGGAGAAAAAAAAAAAAGCAAAAGAAGTCTTCTGGGAAGGAGAGGAACTGATGGGCTCTGAGCCAGCTCAGGTGGCAGAGGACAGAAGGACCCAAGAGGTGGCAGGTGAGCCCCATGTGGCTGCCCTACTTGCTGTAAACAGAGGTGCCAGGCTGGACTTGGACTTGAGATCTTGAAGAACAACCCCGTTTACAAGAACCTCCATTAAGAATGGCAAAAGTAAAACCCCAAGCTTGCCAAAAAAATCTCCGGGGGTGTGTGTGGCATTGGCACCCTAAAAAGTTAAGAACCAAAAGGACCTATCATCCCAAGAGTTTGAGCCTAAAACCATTGGTAAGCACTGTTTTAAACAGCAATCAATCAATCATCATCATTGTCATTATCGTAATTATAATTATTAAAACAATGTCAAGATTCTATAGCAGTGGACTAATCTTTTTTTTTTGACTAATCTTTTTTTAATTGGAAGCTTTCTTTTTCCATTTATGATTTATTCTGCTTTAAATGTTATTTTATGCTTTCCTGACATGCAATTTATTATCATCATTTCTCAGTCATAACGATATCACTAACAGACCACAAGCAGATATTTGTAAGTGGGGAAGAGAATTAGAAAAGAAAACTCAAGATCACCAGGTAGTATATGATGATAGTATGATTCAAATTCAGTTCTACCTGACACCAAAGCCCACTCTCTGTATAACCTCTATAAAGTTAACTCTGACTAGAAGCTCTACGCATTACAACTCACAAATGATTTGCCTCTCACAGAAAAACAGCAAGCCTCCATAGCAGGATGACCCATTTAGTGACCTAGTTCCAAAGCCTTGCCTTTTCATCACGATACACAGGAGCATCCCTTCCAGTAAGGAACGAGCATATGAAAGATAGCTTTAGTGAAACAGAAATATATGCTCATGAAGCTAAGTGCCTATCAGTGGATGAATGGCTAAATTGTGGTATACAATTGAATTTGTCATAGTTATAAACATTGAGTAGTCTGCAAAATAACTTGCAACACAAATGCATTTGGAGAACATGCTGAGCGAAATAATTCAATCACAAAGGGACAAACATTGTGTGAGATCACTTTTATGCATGTGGACAACTAGATTTATGCGTTTCCATTATGGTGAAGTTCACGAGTATAAAATATTCTATGAACTTCCAAAAGAAAGAATAATTCTGCTTTGGAAAGTAGAAGTGAGTGAGCGGGGGACCATTTGGCTACCCGAACAAAGCCATGCCTATATCAACATGTGTATACACATTTGTATATCATACACTAGGAGCTCTGGTAATGTCCAGGCGATGCATTGGGCTCCTAACCTCAAGGTCACAGTTTAAACCCACCAGCCACCGCTTGTGAAAAAATGAGGCTTTCTGCTCCTGTGAAAGAGTTAGCATCTTAGAAATCCACAGAAGCACTTGTACCCTGTCCTACATAGTCGTTATGAATCAGCATCCACTCAACAGACAGCAGTTAGAGTTGGACAGAAATGCCATAAATGAAGGGAGATTTCCCCACCCCCAAAAGAGAAAAAACTGCACTAGGCAAGCAATTGTAGTATACATTTCCACCACCCCCACCCTCCCCAGAGGAGCATCCAGGAACTCACTCTGAGTTAGTGCACCCAGTGGCATCCCCTGGAAAGGTTCTCGCTGGTCACAGTGAATTATTTTGGGAAAACAGTTTTGCTCAAACCTTGTTTTTTTTGTGTGTGCTGGCCAATTTTTGTATGCATGTGTGTGTGTGATGTCCAGTTGAAGAGAACAGCATGCAGCTGTGAATTTTTGTTTTCTTCTCAGGAAAAACACAGCAGAAACTGTTGTGATGTTGAACACAGCTGTCTCCCAAAAGATGGCACTATGGGAAAAACTCAAGTATATGAGTGTTTTTCTCATTTCCAAAAACATGAAATGTTGATTGATGACAAATCTCATTTTGGACATCCATCAACTTCCTGAACAGGCGAAAAATATGACAAAATTCATGTACTTGTGCTCAAAGACGAAGGATGGACCATTGAAGAGATGAGGAACTTATCTGGATTCTTTTGGAGCTCAGTTTAGTAAATTTTAATGGAATATTTGGGAATGTATTCTGACTGATCAGGAAGAAGAGTTTGTGGAAACATGCCATGCTGTGAAAGAACATCTAAAGCAACCCATACTTCTTTTCCAAAGTCATTACCCGTGATTAGACATGGTGCTATTGTTCCAACCCCCAAAGCAAACATCAACCAGGCCAGTGGAAGAATCTGTCATCACCTCAACCCAAAAAAGATCAAGCAGAAGCTCATTTGTTTTTTGGATGTAAGGGGGATAGTGCACTTGGAGTTCATTCCACCAGGTTCAGACTATTAATCAAGCTTCCCAGTTAGAGGTTCTGAAAAGATTGCATAACAGTGTGCGACTGAAAAAGGAGACCTGATTTGTGGCAGACGGCACACTGGTCTTGTCACCACAACAAATGCACCGGCTCACACAGCCATCTCAGTGCACCAGTTTTTGGCAAAAGCAGCCTACTTTTCTTGCCCCCCACACCTTATTCACCTGACATCACTCTGTGAGACTTCTTCTTTTTTCTGAGAATGAAGAGGGACATGAAAGGACAACGATTTTAGTACAGAGAAGAGATGAAGAAAAAAATGAAGGCGGTGCTGTCAGTCATCCAAACAGTTGAGTTTGAAAAATGTTTCTAAATCACAGATTTGACAAATGTATTAAGTGTAATGGAGAGTACTTTGAAGGTGATAAGATTGTTTTGTAAAAAAAAAAAATTAAATACACAGCTTGGAAAATAAATTCCCAATACAAATTCCCTTGTATAATCTAAAAGGGAGGGAGCCTTGGTGGCCTAGTGGGTTGCTGGCAGGATTGCTGACTGCAAGGCCCACACCACTGATCTAACACCCTGCCCCGCTGAGGGAGAAAGAGAAGGTGTTCTGTTCCAGTCAAGATTCCAGCTTCTGAAACCCAGGGAGAATTCCACTCTGCTCGGTGCCCTGTGTGGTCACTCTGAGTCGGGAACCTCTCGATGACAGTGGGTATTAATATTAGAGGGAAAGAACAGTAGGAGAGGAAGTTAATGGAACTGTCATTAAGGAAATGTGATAATCAGATGATATATAACTTATACTTTATATAAGTACTTATATATATAACTTTTATTTAGCATATATATTCCATACAACTATAAACATTTTATTTAAAAAAAATTTTAAAGGGCTGAGCCCCGGTGGTGTAGTAGTTGTGTGCAGAACTGTGGCCCACTGGATTGGCGGTTCAAATCCAGCAGCAGCTTTCCAGGAGCAAGGCTGGGCCTCCTACTCCCACTAGAAGGCAATGATGCTGCCCCAAAAATTTATTTTAAAGGAGTGTGTTAGTCCAGATAGACTAGAGGAACAAATTTCAGAGACACACATATAGGTATAAGGAAAGGGTTTATATACGAAAGAAATGTGATCCTAAGAAGGCATCCCAATGCAGTCCAGTGCAAAGTCATAAGTCCAATAATAACCCATATGCCTGAAATCAGTCTATAAAGTCGACTTCCGACTCAGGAAGTCACAGGTCAGTGGGTGCAGAATTCTGGCGCTGGCAGGGGTCTCCCCATGGCTCCTCGCTTCCAGGGCTCAGGTCCATCAACAGCATGCCACTCTAGCTTCAGAGGCCTGGCTCCATCAGGGCAAAGCCATGTGGTCTCTCCACTGGCTACTCCAGCCTCCCAGCCGCTGCCATTCTGTGTTGCCTGTGGTTAATCATCTCTGAAACTAACTCCCAACAACTGGGGAAGATAGCTTCTCATCTTCATGAGGGAAATATCGTGAGATTTCCCAGGAGTCTCAGGTGAAAGCCATGCCCACATAGAGGCCTCATCGGCTACTCAATGGCTATCTCCAGATTAACAGCTCAGACTCCACCCCTACATTTCAATTATAAAATTAACATAAGCATATGACTGTCACAAGGAGTTTACTATGTCATGAAAAAATACTTGCAGGTCAAAAACATTAAATTATAGAATGACAAAATATTAAATTATTCTTGGAAAAGAAACTTTAAAATTCATCAAAATCCCCAAGAGGTTTTTTTAAATCATTTTATTGGGAGCTTATACAACTATTATCATGATCAATACACCCATCAGTTGTACGCAGACCACATTGGCACATTTGCTGCCATGATCATTCTCAAAACATTCTCCTTCTACTTAGGCCCCTGGTATCAGCTCCCCATATTTCCCCTCCCGCCCCACAGGTTGTTGTTAAGTGGTGAAATTTTTCTTTTCCCAATTCCCTACATTTTTCAAGGTACAAAAATGTTTATAATGTATAAACATTATTTTCATACTGTAACTCAATGAACTGTTAAAAAATGAGTTTGTTAGGCTTTAACAAACCAAGGGGCCTTTAACAGAAAGATTTAACACCACAAAAGCATTGATCCTCTCCCAGTAAAGCCAGGAGTTACTGTACAAATTGTGATCTCTAAATACTGTCTCGGGAGCCTAGTGGTCTAATAGGTACGTGTTGGCCTGCTAACTGCAAGGTTAACAATCTAAAACCACCAGCTGCTCCACGGGAGAAAGATGAGGCTTCCTCTCCCTCTAAAGACGCACCCTCTGGGAAAGTCAAATAGCCAGCCTACCCTGTCTTCCAGGATTGCTGTGAGTCGGCCTTGACTCAGTGGCAATGAGTTTTTATTTGTTTTTGGCGATGTGCAGTGATTAAGCACTGGGTCGCTGACCAGAAGACAGAGATTCTGATCCCATCCAGATGATCTGTGGGAGAGATGTGGTCGAGAGCTTCCTTAAAGGAACCCTACGCCTGAATCTCTCTTACAGGCTTGCCATGAATCACATTCACCTCAGTGGTAACAGACTCATGGAAAGGAACCAAGCAAACTCCAGGGCTGGGGTAAAAGATGTCCACGCAGAACGAGGTTGGGAGTTGAAAAAGCAGAGCGTGGTGCATCTTTTGACAGAAAGCTAGGAAGCTCTACAAGGACGGAGGAGCCAACTCGAAAGAATTACCACAGAGAGTGAAGACATATCAATATTGCTATTATATAAAAATCCACAATGATACTTTTTAAGACATCCTCATGTTTCTGAAAATCAAAGCATCAAGAATCTGGGAGAATCGCCTGCAGCCTGAGCACTGTGTAGTCGGTGGGCCCCATGGTGTCATTACCTGGAGACTCCTTGCACCTCTTCAGCTCAAAGCAAGGCCAACCTGGCTTAAGCTCTCCTGAGGTGACCAAGCAGCCAGACTATGACCAGGAGAAAGTTGAGAAGAAAGAAGAACCCATTGTAGTCATGTTTCCTAATTACCTCTCAGTCCTGCAAGGTGTCAAGGCCTTTGTCCTGGCCATGGAGGTGGAAGAGCAGGCCAGGAAACAAACCAGCAGCAAGATATAGCTCCAGTGATGACTGTAAATAAATTTGAAAGCAATGGAAGTTTCCCACAAGCCTTTTGAAAGCCCCTTGTATATCTATCCCATCACTTTTACCTGCTCAGTTATTTACAGGTTTCAACCTCACTGACAGCAATGACAAGCATCTGTTTGCAAGCTTACATTCCACGATACATGAATTTTCCCATCACCCTAACCTTCCACTCCACACTCTCTCTATACCAACCCTAGTAACTACTAATAAACTTTGATATCTATTTAAAAAATAAAGAAATTAACCTATTCTGCACCCACGTGTTTTACAGTAACAAAGGATTGATGATAGCGGATTTTTCTTTATAAAACAGTGTCCACTCATACATGCAGCAGGAATGCGGGAGAATGTGCCTTTGTGTCGTCCACTCAGATGTGCACGGGCCCCCATGTGCAATAGAACAAAATGCTGCACTGTCTCGCATCATCTTAACAATCCTTGTTATGTTTGAGGTCATTGTTTTAGTCACTGTGCTGGATCCATCTCATTGAGGGTCTTCTTTTTCTGTGTTAATTGTTTTTCTGTTTTAATTCTTTTTTCTTTTTCTGTTTTATTGGGGGCTTATACAACTCTTATCACAATCCATCCATCCATTATGTCAAACACATTTGTCCATTTGCTGCTATCATCATTCTCAAAACATTTTCTTTCTACTTGAATCCTTGGTATCAGCTCCTCATTTCCCCCCCCTCCCTCCCAACCACATCCCACCCCTTCCTCATGAACTCTTGATAATTTTTTTTGTGTGGCATCACTGCCCTGGTGGGAGTAGGAAGCCCAGCCTTGCTCCTGGAGAGCTGCTGCTGGATTTGAACTGTCAACCCTATGGGCTGCACACAACCGCTATGCCACCAAGGCTCAGCCCAAACCCTTGATGATTTATAAGTGATTATTTTGTCATGCCTTACACTGTCTGACGTCTCTCTCCACTGACATTTCTGTTGTCCATCCCCACAGAGGGAGTGATAACTG
>PVJH01033284.1:0-21731 GCA_004026705.1 Nesogale talazaci
AAAAAAAAAAAGCAGATGGGGCTTGACTATCCAAAAGAATAGGATCTGGGGTCTTCGAGGTTGGTATTCAAGCAAGTGAGGCGTCTGCAAAGTTTAATGGAGTATACCAGCCTGTCTGAAACAAAGATGACAAATAGCAAAATCCAAATAAGATGGAGGGAAAGATATCAGAGCTTAAATTATAAACAGCCAATTTGCAGAAAGCAACAGATGACCCGAGAGCTCAAAATCCACCAGCAGGGAGTCGACATGATTTAAGCCTCTGGTAGTTCTCCTCTGACCACTGTCAAAGGACTCCTATAACCTTGCTTTCAGACAGAGACTTTTGTAAACTTGATTATGGCAAATAGAATTATGGTATAATATGATACCTGGTTGTTTGATCTCCCTCCTGACTCATTCTGGATTTCTTTCCGTTTTAAATATTTCTTTAAAAAATATTTCTTGATTTTTTTTTCTTGAAGCAGGGGTGGTTGTTTTTTTAATCCCTCTCTGGCTTATTTTAATATTTAATTTAATATTTTAATATTTAATATATTAATATTTTAATATTTAATTTAATATTTAATAATGGTCTTTTTTAATTTATATTTACTGTCTATGCCTTTTTTTTGGGGGGGTTGGTATGTTTCCCAGTTTATGAAGCACAAAAGGGTTGATATATAGAGATGTAATTCCTTATGAGGTGTGGGAGTAATTGAAGGGAATTAGGGAGCAAATAATTAATACAAGAGGGGAGAGGGTACACTAGAACTCCTTGTGGTGATGTATATACAACTCTTATTAAATTTAACTGAACTGTGAAAGGGTATGATATGTGAATTGTATCTCAATAATAAGTAAACAAAATGTGTATGCTGTGTGAATTTTATGTCTGTGAAACTGTTAACCTAACCCACCCATCCCCAACTCATATTAGCAGTCATCGAAGTGCAACTCTTGGTCTTTCCTCATGCAGAGGAAAGAAGACTTACAAAAATAGAAAGACATAAAAATAATTAGCCGCTCAGACTTACGGACCATGAAAAGATCAGCCTCCCCCACTCTGAGACCGGACGACCCAGATGGCCCCTGGCTGCCGTTGCCAGCCGCTCTGAACAGGATCGCATCAGCAGGGCCGAGATAGAGCTCAAAAGCATAAAGATCCGGCTGATTGTTCAGATAGAGACTGGTGGGACTCCCAAGGCCATGGCCCTCACCCTTCAGGTCTGGAAGTGGATCCACCCGGTGTTAGAATCATCAACAATTGAAGATGAAAAGGGGTAGCCTTTGCCTGAGGACAAAGTTCAGAGGGCTTGGAACAAAAGAAGAATGGAAACAAAACACAGGGAGGAATAGGACTTGGGTATGTGTACACGGTCTAGCAGGTTACATGACGACCCCTACATTCATGGAAGTTCAGGAACCACCAGGGCCTGAGTGTGTCCTCACATGTAACCCGAGTAGATCCAGCCAAACGAATGGTTTCTGTCCACTATCCGAGGTCTACTTGCTCTCTCTGGACCAACGTCTTTCCTTCCACCTACCCTGGAATGACGTGCTCGAGGGAGACCTACCTGTCTACATGGCAGAAGGCCATGAGTGATGCGAACACACACTGAAACCGCTGCAGTCAAGTCAATTCCAACCCCGAAAACAGCATTGCCCTAGAGGGTTCCCAAGAGGGGCGCTGATGGCACAGCAGGCTGCATGTTGGACCGGTAGTCACCAAGCCGGCAGTTGGAAGTCACCAGCTGCTTATGTGGGAGAAAGATAGGGCTTTCGACTCCCATAAAGACGTACTGGCTTCGGCTCCCATAGGGACAGTGCTGCTCTGTCCAACAGGATTGCTATCTGGCAGGGAGGGGAGCGGTGTTTCCAGCACTATACATCTTGCCCGAAGCAGACTGACACATCTTGTTTCTGAGGAACGGTGGATCACATCAAACCAGTGACCTTTGAGAGAGTATCCACATGCCTAACCCCTGAACCACCAAGGTATCTAAACACACATTAGGAACCCCCCCCCCCCAAAGGCACAATCGTTGCTGTTAAGTCAATTCGGACTCATGGCAACCCCGTGTGTTGCAGATGAAGCATGGAATTACTGGGGGTTCCCGTGAGTCCCCATTCATAGCGGCCCGACCCACAACAGAATAGGCCCGCTCCTGGGCCTTCCTCACCATCCTTCCCAGGCTTGAGCCCATTGCTGCAGCCACTCGGTCCATCCATCTCCTTGAGGGCCTTCCTCTTTGTCACAGCCCCTCTTCTGTATCAAATGCTGTCCTTCGGGTCTCCAAAGAAAGTAAGAGAAAGGGTCCCTATCCTTGCCTCCCAGGAGCGCTCTGTCTGTACTTTCAGTTAGCAGCAGTCAGGAATCAGCCTGTCAAATGCAAATTGAAGGAAGTTCTAGAAGGTAAGCCCTTTAGCCAGGATGGCTGTGGGGAGGGGAGTGATTATTCAAGACAGAGACATCCCCAGCATACCCAAGTTTCTGGCAATTTTTTTTTTCAGCTAGAACGCTTTAGCCTCTAGAATGAACAGTGCTTTTGATAGGAGCGCATAAGTAGGATGTTCTGATCAGAACCAGCAGGCAGAACTGAGTAGAAGACAGTGCAGACGTGTAAAGAGACCTCTGAACACTTGCACCAACTGCAGCTAAGGATGCTAACCGTCACATATGTCTCTCTTCATGCCGACTGTCCTCATCATTAGTGCATGCCCACTCCTCCCCCGGGCCTGCCCTCTCCTGCTGTTGCTACCTGCCACTGAGCTGGTTCTGATGCACAGTGACCTTGCACAACAGGATGAAATGCTGCATGAGCCTGCACTATCCAGTCAATCATGCCTAGGTGTGAGCCCATTGCTGAAGCCACTGTGTCCGTCCATTTTTGTAAGGTACGTCTTCTTTTTCTCTGCACCTCTCCTTGACCAGCAGAATGTCCTTCTCTAAGGACTGGACTCTGCTGAAAACATGCCCAAAATACATGAGAGGAAGTCTCTCCATCCATGTTTCTAAGGAGCATTCTGGTTATAATTCTTCCAACACATGTCTGTCCTTCTGATAATCCATGTGTGCCCAATAGTCTCTGCCATACCATCATTCGAGCGCATCAATTTTTCTCTTCTTTGTTCATTGCCCATTTTTTGCATGTATTTGAGGCAATGAAAATACCATGGATCGCGTCAGACATTCCTTAGTTCTCAAAGTAGCAAGGTTGCTCTTGGACAGTATGGTAAGAGGGCATTTGAGCAGAGCTCCACAATTCATTATCTGATTTTCCAACTGTGGCTTCAATGAGCACTGATTGCAGACTCAAGTAAAAAGAAATCTTTGAAAACTTCAAGCTTTTCTTAGTTGATTATGAGGTGGCGTTTGAGCCCAATAGTGAGGATTTAGTTTCGTTATTTTGAGAGGTAGTCCTTTCTGAAAGCTGCGGTCTTTGATCTTCATCAGTATGTGCTTCACGCTGTCTTTGCAAACAGACTGTGTCATCTCCATCTCCCAGGTTGTTCGTGAACCTTCTTCCTATCCAGATGCCATGTTAGTTTTCAGATTGTCTCTGATGATTTGCTGAGCATTCAGGTTGCATAAACACCGTGAGGGAACACAACCTTGTCACACATTGCTCCTAATTGTAAACCAGCATTCTTCTTGAACGCCTCTCTTGGTTTATGCACAGGATTCGTGTGAGCACCATGAAGTGTTCTGGAATTCTCTTTCTTCAAAATATTATCCATAATTTATCATGATCTATACAAGCAAATGCCTTTGCACAGTCAATAAAGGCCAAGTAAACATCTTCCTGGTATTCTCTGCTTCTAGCTCAGCTCCCTCTGATGTCAGCCAGGGGGTCCCTTGCTCTGAGCTCGCTTTTGAATCCAGCTTGGATTTATTCAGTCCCCTGTCAATGTGCCGTAGCAAACATTTTTGAATTATCTATAGCAAAATTTACATGTGATGTCAATAACATTCTTTGGTAATTTCCACATCGTGCTGGGTCACCCTTTTTGGAAAAGGCATGTATAGAATAACCGTTGACCATGACTTTCAAACTTTCTGGCATAGCTGTGTGAGTGCTTCCACCATTGTGTCCTTTTGTTGAAAGATCCCACTTGGTATTCTTGGAACCTTTCCTCCATTGCCTTTAGAGCAGCTTGGACTTCTTCCTTCAATATCATCAACCCTTGGTCATATGCTATCTCTTGAAAGGGTTTAGCATCGATCATCTTTAGTAGAGTGATTATGTATATTCCTTCCATCTCCTTTAATGCTTCCAGTGTCATATAATATGTGTCCATGGAAACCTTCAATAATCTGACTCAGGACTTGAATTTTTTTCAGCTCTTTCAGCTTGAGCAATGTTCTTCTGTTTGGATTTTGTAACTCCTAGTCTTTACATGTTTTCTTGTAGTTTAACACCTTAAGCTGTCCTTAAATTTTTTTTTTTACAGTTTTCCACTTCATCATTTCTTTCAGTCCCTTTAACTTCTCTGTCATCAAGAGAAAGTATGACCATCTTTTGTGACATCTGTTTTGGTCTTTTCTTTCCTGTCTTCTTAACGACCTTTCACTCTCTTCAACTAGGATGACCTTGATGCTGTCCCACAACCTGTCTGGCTTTCAGTCACTAGTATTTAACATGTGAAATCTATTCTTGAGATGGTCTCCAAATTGAGATGAGATATACTCAAAGTCATTCTTTAACTCTAATGGATTTGTTTTAATTTTATTCAGCTTGCATGTATAAGCATTCAATAGTCTGTTCCACAGTTCACTGCTGGTCATATTCTGACAGATAATACTCACCTTCTACATGATCTCTGTGTTAGTCTGGGTAAACTGGAGAAACGAACTCAGACACGCATATGGATAGAAGGGAAAAGTTTATACCCAAGAGGAATGCAACATTGAGAAAGCATCCCAGCCCAGTCCAGTTCAAAGTCATAAGTCCAATATTAGCCCATATGCCCAATATCCGTCTATAAAGTCTCCTTCCAACTCACGAAGTCACAGGCCAATGGGGGCAGAATCCCGGCGCTGGCAGGGGTCCCCTCATGGCTACTCATTTCTAGGGCTCAGGGTCCATCAACTGTCCCGGCCTGCAGGTCTGTAATTCACAAGTCCTGGAAAGAGGAGCGGGAATTGGGGGGACAGGAGACGCGAGAAATGGAGACAAGACAGGATTCTGATCAAGTCTCGTTTATTGGAGCAAAACTTAGGGTAAATATAGTCAATGTCAGGAGTAAAGGTCACAGCTCATGCTAATGAGGTAAAGTCAACAGAGGGCCAATCCTAGACGAGTGCCAAATATGATGCGCAAAAGGGGCTGTAGTCCTCAAAGATGTCCGTATGCTAATAAGGGTATACAGGAGTGAAGCAGGCAAGTTATAGCAACCAATCACAAAGCTGCAAGTCAAGACAAGCAGAAATGCCTTATCTATAAGCCTAGGTAATTAGCATGTTAACAAGTGAAGGTCAGTACATCTGAAAGTCAGGCTTCAAAGGGCAGGGCTGTTTACTGTTATAAAGATAATACACTACTAAACTCAGGCAACAAACAGTAACAGAGTTCAGACTAGTGACTGTAGCAAGGTCAAGCATGTCTGGGCTGGATGGCTCCGGACAATCAACAGCATCCACTGGTGGGAGAAGCAACTCAGCGCTGGCAGGGGTCTCCCCATGGCTTCTCCAGCTTCAGAGGTCTGATTCCATCAGGGTAAGGCCGTGTGGCTTCTCCTCCGGCTCCTTCAGCACCTCAGACGCTGCCATCTTGTCTTGTCCATAGTTCGTTGTCTCTGAGACTAACTCCCAACAACTGGGGAGATAGCTTCTCATCTTCAGAAGGGAAATATCGTGAGATTTCCCAGAAGTCTCAGGAGAAAGCCATGCCCACACAGAGGTCTCATTGACTACTCAATGGCTATCTCCAGATTTACCCACCCCTACATCTCAATCATGAAATTAAAATAGGCACATGACCACCACAATCTCTCTTTAGATATTGTCAATTTGATTCTTGTACATTCTGTCTGGCTAGATTCATGCGTACGCACACCTTTTATGCTGTTGGGGAAAAAAGATATATGCAATGAGTAAATCATTAATAGAATTGCTATATGATCCAACAATTCCACTTCTTGGTATGTACCTCAAAGAATTTAAACAAGAACTTACATAACTTATTGTTTGTTTTTGAGTCAATTCCACCTCACAGGGACCTGATGTGTACAGAGTGGAACAGTACTCCATAGGGCTTTCAATGGCTTGTGGTTTGGATTTTTTTAAGAACTACATTATCAGACATTTCTTTCAAGGCTCTGCTGGGAGAATTTTACTTGCCAGCCATTTGAGAATGTTAACCGTTGTATCACCCAGAGACTTGTTTAAAATACCCGTTGTAACACTATTCACAATGTGAAAACAAGTGTCTATCTGCAGATGAATAAGCAAACTATCCATGCAATAAAATATTATTCAACCATCAAAAAGAATGAAGCCCTGATATATATTAACACCAGAATGAATTTTGAAAACTTTATAAACAGAGTGGAAAAAATACAGACACAAAAGAAGGTGTTTTATATGCTTCCAGTTATATAAACTATCCAGAATAGACAAATTCACAGAGAGAGAAGGCAGAGATGTGATTGGCAGAGGCTGGGTCTTGGCTGGACAGGGACAAATGCTTAATGGTTATAGGGTTTCCTCCTGAGGTGATGAAATATTTTGGAACCAAATAGAACTGATGTTTGTATTATCTTGTGTTTATTATACATAGTATTACTGAATTATTGACTTCAATATTCTTGAAGGTTTTGTGAGTTTTACATTAAAAAAAACAAGTATATGAAAGGCATAAGGTAAGATAAAAGCAATACATCAAAGAAAAGGTGTGGTAACGATCCCCCAGGTGGGTTGTGGAAGCTGTAGTCCTTAGGCACCACTTACATTTGCAAAGAAAACATCTTCTGGTGACAAATGATTCACTCCACAATGCATAAAAATGGGTACCTTCCAACTACCTCTAACTTCTCGGGGGAGAAAGGAGCACCAGAATCAAGATCGACATCAACCCAAGGTTGATTTCTAAGGTCAGACATATCTCTACTCACCAACCACCTGACCAGCTCAGGCACCAGCTGTCCCTCCCCTGGCATTCTCTGCTCTAGACTGGTTTTGAAAATCCATTGCAATGGTTACACAGATTACACAGGCCATTCTGATGGTTAGGGGGTTTCTTAGGAAAGTAACAGGATCAGAATCAAGTGCGAAATAACAAGGACAATTCAGGATATAGTTCTTCAAGCAAGACGGTTTTTTCTTGACCCGCTGCTGTTGCCAGCCATCTCTTGTGGTCGCTCATGTGTTAGTATGACAGCCCCCTCTTTTTCTTCCAGCTTCTCAAAAAAAAACTTTGTCAAGGAGGCTCAATAAATTACAAGCTCCTTATGACCCATCAAAAGTCATGCCTTGAAAAACCAAAATCTAATCAATTCGGTACCTTGGTTACCTACACCTTATTTGTATTAGAAAAACTGCCCAATACCATTGGTGGGTCACATGCACCAAATTTGCATAGCCCCACCCAATCATTTCATGGGAGCCCAAAGATTATCATTGGAAAGGCCACATTAAAGCAACTCACTATACTGCACTATGCCTTCCGTCCTGAAGTGAGCATTATCAAATCTGAGGTTCGTTGTCCAGTCAATCCCAATGCTTGAGGGTTTTCTTTAGAAGTCAATCAAGGCACATCTGGGTGAGTTAAATCACCAACACTGGCAGCCAGTGGCCAACCACTTCATCTTTCAACCCACCCTGGGTCTCCATTGCACTTAGGAAACAATTGCACTCCTGGAAGGTTGACAGCCTGATGGCCAGCCAGCTGCTGGCTTCAGGGCCTGCTCCACCGAGCACTGGGACATTGTTGGCGGCAGCAGGATGGGAAGGGAGTCCCTCACCAGGAGGTCAAACGCAGACCGGTCCACTTCTGTGCATTTATCACAACTAAAAGACCCAGGGCCAGAGACAAGCTACACACACACACACACACACACACACACACACACACACACACGTGCGCGCGCTAGAAGAAATGCTAAGAGCGTTTCTAAGTGTTTGAAACTAATTCTGCCATGAAGTTTCAGTTTCTGCTCACTTATTTTAAACAACGAGCAGAAGGAAGTGGTAGTTTACTTGTTCTAATTTTAAGATGTGAATAATTAACCTTCCAGGAAAAAAAGGGAGGGGAAGCAGAATTTTTAAAGCAAGTGAAGCAGTTGGCTCCAATAAATATGCAATTTAAAAACAGATGGAATGACGGGTACAGATGGCCACCCCTGATTTATCGTTGTGCCAATTCCCATGAAATCAGTCATTACTGAGCTTGAACTGTTGGGCCATGACTGCCCCTGCAGCTCTGCCCCCAGGCACTTCATCCCCTGCCAGCAAATAGATCCCAACGCAAAGTGACCCCTGTAGGACAGAGAAGACCTGTTCCCGAGAAGCTGGCTTCTGAGGCCTGAAGTCTCTGTGACAGCCAATGGCCTCTTCTTCCTCCCTTGCAGCAGCTGGGAGGTTTGCCCTGCTGACTTTATGGCGAGCAGCCAAGCACCCTAACCGCTGTGCCACCAGGATCCTTCTCAGACACTTTACGTGCTGGGTAACACTGACTTTTAGAGGGATTGTGATGACTGCAAAAGGCATAAAAGATTCCAATTTTTTTTAAGGATCATTTTTTTTGGGGGGGGGGCTCTTACAGCTCTTTTAACAATCCATACATCAATTGTATCAAGCATGTTTGTACATATGCTGCCATCATTTTCTGAGCATTACTTTCTATTTGAATCCTTGGTATCAGTTCCTCTTTTTCCTCCCTTTCCCTCCACCCCATGATAAATTATAATAATTATAAATCATCAATTATTATTTCCTTTTGGGGGGGCATCACTGCCCTCTGGTGGGAGTGGGAGGCCCAACCTTGCTCCTGGAGAGCTGCTGCTGGATTTGAACCACCAAGCCAGTAGGCTGTAGTCCCGCATACAACCACTACGCCACCGGGGCTCAGTCAAATTGTTATTTTCATATTTACCACTTCAACCACGTTTCTGTTATTTGTCCCCTTCAGGGGTAGGGAGTGGTAATGTGTCAATCACTGTGATTGGTTCCCCCTTGTTCTCAACAATACCGCTTTTTGTTGATTTGGGTCTTCTGATGCCTGTTACCTGATTCCATAACACCTCATCATCACATAGGCTTGTGTGCTTTTTTCACGTGGACTTGTTGCTTCTCTGCTAGATGGTCACTTGTTTATCTTTAAACGTCTAAGACCCCAGACATTATAGCCTTTGATAACCGGGCACCATCTGCTTTCTTCACTACATTTTGTGTTCAGCAATCATGCCAGGAAGGTGAACATCACAGGATGCCAGGTTGTTAAAACAAAGTGTTCTTGTGTGGAGGGAGGGTATGAGCAGAGGCCCGAAGTAGGTCCACTTTCTCAATGTATTGTCATAAATATATGTACATAAGCCAATACCTCTATTTTTTTGTTGTTGTTTTTTTTTGGGGGGGGGGGTCAATTGCTGCCTTCTGGTGGGAGTAGGAGGCCCAGCCTTTGCTCCTGTGGAGGTGCTGCTGGAATTGAACCTCCATCCCAGTGGGCTGCAGTCCCACGCACAACCACTACGCCACCGGGGCTCAGCCCAATACCTCTATTTTATGAATATATTTACATAAGTGCACACCTATGTTTATACCTGTTTATATCTTTGCTTCCTAAATCTTTCCTATTTCCTTTTACCTTCCCCTTCCTCCTTTCCCACCATGACAATCGCCCTTCTGCCTCTCAGTAATTCCTGTCAGCGAGCTTGCTGTTACTGTAACACCCCCAGGATCTCTACATCCTCCTCATTGTTGATTTTAATTCCCTAGTTGTTCCCCTGTCTATGGCATTGTTTGTTCACTGCTTTCTCTCGTACCCCGCCCCCAGTCCTTTCGAAACCATCAGTCCTGTTGCTTTCTCCTCAGACTTGCTCCCCATGCCTGTCTCTTAATTTTCTGTTCTAATAATGGGAGCACTGAGTGGATGATTCTACCTGGATACCCATTTGACTACTCAGGACCAGGTTCACATTTTATATAAAATTTTTATTATTGCCCAAAGCACTAAGTTACTGTAAATTTCATTCTGAAGATAAACTTTCTCCCATATAGAGGGAGGACCTCTAGTAGCACAGTGGGTTAGGCTTTGGGCTCTTGGCCACAAAGGTCAGATTTTGAGACACCGGAGGATTTAGTCTTAGAAACCCCAGAGATAATTCACCTCTGTCCTGTAGGGTCGCTGTGAGATTAGTCTGGCTTTCTCAGATTACAATTAGTCATCATTTCTTAAGATTTTTATCTATAATTAAGTAAGTGGTTGAGTGCAGGACTGCGGCCCGTGGGCTTGGCGGTTCAAATCCAGCAGCGGCTCTCAGGAGCAAGGCTGGGTACCTCCCACAACCACAAGAGGGCAGTGATGCCCCCCACCCCCCCAAAAAAATAATTGTTGTACCCGACTCTATAAATAATTATTGTCCCCAACTCTTTTGCTTTGTAGTGTCTCTGTTAAGAATAAAATTCAGGCTGAGCCCTGGTGGCATCATGGCTGTGTGCAGGACTGCAGCTCACAAGGTTGGCAGTCCAAATCCAGCAGCAGCTCTGCAAGAGCAAGGCTGGCCCTTTACTCCCACCAGGGGGCAGTGATGCCCACAAGACAAAAGAATAAAATTCAGTGGTTTGTCTATCTTTGTATCCACATTCCCAGACAGCAAGGAGATTCTAACTAACATGGCCACACTGGTCTCTAAGGTTTCCAAGGCTATCAGTTCCTATTGGAACAAAGGGAGTCATCTTTCTCCCCAGTTTTTTTTGGGGGGGTGGTATAGTAAAGGTAAAACCTACCAGAACCCCAACAGAACTATCTAGTTACCCAAGTATCCTAGGACCTTTGACTCTAAGAAGACACTAGGATACCAATATACTTGTTAACTGTGCCAAGGCAGTAAGGAGTCCCAGTGGCAGAAGTGGGGGAAGGGCTGGGCGGCTAGCTGAGAGGTCATGGCCCCACCCCCAGCTGCTCCTCAGGACAAAGGTGATATCAAGACTTCCAGCCTCAGAAGCCCCATGAGACAGTTCCTTCCGTTCTGTCCTCCAGGCTCACGGTGGCTCCAGGCACGTCAGAGCAGGAACGTGCTATGTGGTTTCCGCAGACTGAATTTTCAGACGTAGATCACCCGGCTCTTCTTCCACGGCCACTCTGGGTAGCCAGACCTCCAACCTTCCCGTCAGCCACCACGCACATGAACTGTGCAAAGATCCCAGTGTGCAGATGCTCCGAGGGCCTTGCCTGAACTTGGTTGGATCACGGTGCTGGTGAGGAATGGGGAAAGAGCAAACACGTCTCTCTTGGAGGAAACACATCGGGGCTGCCCCGTAATGACAAGGATGGTGAGTCTTCAGACCTGTGGTCAGGAGGGTCCAATCCCTGGAGAAGCCCGTCATGCCTGGGGAAGCAGAGGGGGCAGCGAACTAGGGGAAGGACCAGATGGACTGACACAGGGGCTGCACCAATGGGCTCGGACATCAGCTGTGGGAACGTCACAGGGAGGGGCGGAGTTCCCCTCTGTTGGACATGGCGCTGTGGTGAGTCAGCACTCAGTCCAGGGTACCCAACATCAACCCCAATCTGGGCAGGGTGAGACTAGAAAAAAGAGGGAAAGGGAGGAGAGGGATAGGCTGAAGAAATAACAACGAAATTAGAAGAACCTAAAACAAAGACAAAAAACACTGTTGAGAGCAAGGGGGGTTGGAGCAAAGGCCCTAAGCCCATCTGGAGACAATAGGACATCCCTTCATATAAGGGTCACACAGGGAGAGGGAAAGCACAGTGCTCCTCTGGTTCCTTGAGGCTTCCCCACTCCCTACATGACCCCAGCCCTGCCTTTCAGTTCTGGCTAGACCAGAGCATGGACGCTGGTACAGATAAGAGCTCGGGGCACGGGGAATCCAGATCAGATCAACCCCTCAGGACCAGAAATAGGAGTAGTGATACCAGGAGGATGGAGGGAAGATGGGGAAGGAAGGGGAACTGACCGCAATGATTTAATCATAACCACCCACCCAGGGACCCGAACAGAAAGGTAGATGAAGGAAGACCGCAGTTGGATCAAAGGGTCACAAGGGTTTGGAGGGGGGCAGGGAGAGGAGAAAGAGGAGTGGACGCCAAGAGCTCAAATAGAAAGAAAATGATGATGGCCACATATGTACAAATGTGTTTGATACAATTGATGCATGGATTGTTACAAGAGCCCTCAATAAAATTATCTTAGAAAGATACAGAGAGAGAAAGAAAGAAAGAGAAATTAGAAGAATCAATTTGCTTCCTTTTGCCCCAAAAGCAAGTCACATTAAAGATGGAAGTGATGATGGGGTTGCTTCTGGTTGTGCTTGGACAGAAGTTAAGGACCTGGCCTTCACATACCTCTGAATGTGTCAAATCCCAGCCCTCCTGTTGAAAAGCTGTGGCCTTAAATAGGTGAATTCACCCCTTCCACTCCCGCTCCCGCCCCTGCAGAGCTTCAGGTCTGAATTGGAACCGGCTTCACTCACTGGAGTTCAGGTCTCTTCTGAGCCTCCACCCAACAAGGCTGGCCCTGCGGCTGGGTGATGACATCGGGAGAAACAGAACGAAGCCAGTGCAGCTGTGTTTTATTAAAAACGTGTTAAATAAAATAGTGATCCTTTGTACATAAAACTGGAGTCCAGGGCTCACGGTGGGGGGTGCTGGGACAGTGGGGGTGAGGATGGGACTGCGGTGATCTCTTTTTCTTCGTATGGAGGAGGCAAGTCAGGAGAGAGGCGAGGAGCAGCAGAGGCCTCCAGGGGTAAAGTAGTCCCAGAAATGGTATAGACAAACTCTCGCTCTCTCGCAGAGGCTGCCCCGAGGCTCTGGGGAGCTGGAGTCCTGCTGGAAAGGAGAAAACGGTAAGCCCCCAGGAAGGGAAATAGCCCCACCCCTTCAGTGCTCAGGTCTTTGCTTATGTTTCCTAAGCTCTGGTGTGTTAACCCCAAGCCGGGGGTTCAAATCCACCAGCCACTCTGTAGAAGAGAGTCGAGGCTGCCTGCTGCTTGTTGTGGGGAGGCGCCGGTCCCGCGCACCATCCTCCCCCATGGCCACAGCCCTGATGTCAGTGCATCTGACTGAGGACCTTCCCCTCCCCTACTGCCCTCTGTTTCCTCTACCACGAGGTCCTTTCCCAGGGACGAATCTCTCCCCATAGCAGGTCCAAAGCCCACGACACAAAGTCTCGTCCTCCTTGTGCCTGAGGGATGTGCTGGCTGTACTTCTCCCAGGGCAGATTTGTTTGCTTTTGTTTGGGCATCCGCGGTACTTTCAATTTTCTTCAAAATAAAGATTTACAACCCTGAAAACGCTGATAGGCTCTCCACCAACAGAAAGAACTGGGTGGCAGCTTTTGTTTTGTGAGAATGTAAGGAATATTTTCTTCCGTCTTTGACCTCGTGTAGAGACAGTTCGATCACTTACTTCTCTGCCATCAAGTTGATCTTGACTCAAAGCCACCCTACAGGACAAAGCAGAGGTGCCCCCTAGGGCTTTTTTACAGAAGAAGACAGACAGCTACAACTACCACTCCCCCGGAAGGAACAGGTGGTGCATTAAGAACGCCTGAGCTTTTAGTTGAGAAGCTAAGCACTTACAGATCCTCCAGGGCATGCATTTGATGGCTTACCCCCTTCTTTGCTGAGTGGATTCTCACAGTAAAGCACTCAAGCTGTACCACACACAAGGTGGCCAAGACATTAGGTAAGCATGGATGACACTCACACTCTAGTGCTTGGGCTTGTAGCCTAGCTGATCTTCGGGTCTGGGAAACTAAGCACGCCTATTTTGAAGCTCAAATGTAGAGTGGAGGGGGAAGCTGATTGCAAGAATCTACATATTGCCTCCTCCCTGGGGTACGGACAGTGGGGAAGTGGGTGAAGGGGGACATCAGACAGTGTACGATATGGCGGAATGGTGATCATTTGCAAATTATCGAGGGTTCTTGAGGAAGGGAGGGGAGATGTAAGGAGCTGATACCAAGGGCTTAGGGTGAGGGAAAAGGTTTCGAGATGTGGTTTGCGCGCAATGGATGAATGTATTGATTGTGATGAGCGTTGTATGAGCCCCCAGTAAAATGATTTTTTGAAAAATGTAGAGTCTTACCCAAAGTTAAAAATACTGAAGTATGAAGGCGGGCTCTCATTCTGATGCAAACAGTTTGCTTGAGGACTTGGAGTTGTCCCCGCTGCCGAGGACTCCGGAAAGTAGGGGGGTGGTGGAGGTGGAAAGATGATCACCGACTCACCTAAGGAAAGGTGATGAAGACACATACGCAAGTCATTCTAAAAGTCATTCTAAAAAGGTCCCCAACCAACGCTCAAAGCAGCAGCAGTCAGGAGATGAAACGACACGTTGCATTGGGAACGTCTGCTGCCCAAGACCTCTCTAAAGGGTCGAATAGCAAAGGTGTCACCGAGGACCAAGGGGCTCCCGAGCCCAGGCCCCGGAGGTGTTCCCAATAGCCTTCTCTGCATGCGTGTGAAAGTCAGACAGTGACTAAGGGAGAGCGGGTCAGACTGAGCATTGGAACGACGGGGCTGGCATCAAAGAGGCACGCATTGCCAGAGCAGACCGACACATCTGTCTGGGAACAAGAAGGACCTTCTTCCTCCTCTCTAAGGAGTCCAGAGCTCCCGAGATGGTAAGACGGTCTGACTTACTTTGGGCCTGTTAATCAGAAGAGCTCGGTGCAGGGGAGAGGACGTAAAGCAGGAGAACAAAACAACGCAAAACTGCCAAGGAGTCAGCGAAACTCAAATCGGGTTTCCAAGGCAGTCGTCTGTAAGGGAGACTCGTCTTTCTTCCTCAGAGTGCTTCGTGAGTTCGAACACCCGGACCTTGAAGTGAGCAGCCCAACACTTTGCCAACAGCATCAGTGAAACAGAGGAAGACGGGGCGGAAGGGCCCCGGGGCTGCCGGAATGGGCTCCGCCCTCAACACGGTCGCCAGGAAGACACAGGACCAGGCCGAGCGTCACTCTGCTGTACGCGAGGCTGTGACAAGTCAGCACTGACCGCGAGACAACACACACAAGATCACAACATCGGCCCCAGGCTCCAGAATCCAACCCAGTGCCTATTTCGCAGAGAAAAGTCTGAGCTACCGACATCTCTGTGAGGTGCTGGCTAACAAGGCGTCTGATCTTTCTCGGATTTCTCCTGTTGATAAAGTTTCTGGGTTGGTTTTTTTTTTTTAACTTCGCCTACAGGGAGCTGCTAGATAAATTATCAGGTTCCTCGACTGTAGTTTAAGGCTGTTAAGCTTAAAAAAAAAAGTCTGTCTTAGTCGAGAAGCTCCGCTGTCCCCTGTCCAGGGTGAGTGTGCTGGTGCATGAATCCCAGCCACAAGGCTTCCCTCCCACAAGGCAGCCCAGAGCGAGCCGGCAGGGCAGCGGGGCCATGTGCGTCCACTGCCTTAACTTCCCAGCCCAGCCCAGCCGAACCCAGGCAAGTTCAGCTCCAAGAAAAGGAGGGTGC
The DNA here is from genome assembly GCA_004026705.1 of Nesogale talazaci. NCBI lineage: Eukaryota > Metazoa > Chordata > Mammalia > Afrosoricida > Tenrecidae > Nesogale > Nesogale talazaci. Next base: position 15,626 of record PVJH01033284.1, read on the forward strand.
TGATGTCTGGTGCTCCTGCTCGCTTGAGGACACACACCCCTGGGCTGTGGGGTGGAAAAACCAGGGGCTGGGCGCAGGCTCCAAAGCATATTCTGATTCTAATACAAAATTTCCCTTACAAGCCACTGAGAACATTCTAGACAGGAGGCAGCGCCATGAGGCTGAGATCTGAGGCAGGCTTTGGGTAAATTGGTGACCCCAATTTCCAAAGGTGGAAGAGAGCGTTCATGGCCAGGGATTAAAGCCGGGCTGGGCAAAGGAGTCCCGGTGGGGAGCAGGTTATGATTTCAGCTGCTAACTACAGAGTCAGCTGTTCAAACCCACCAGCCACTCCCCGGGAAAAAACTAAGATGTTCTTCTCCGTTAAAAACTGACTCTCAGAAATTCACTGTCCATTGGGCAGCTTGACTCTATCCATCTCTTGGGTTGCTGCGGGTCAGAATCGCCTTGACGGCAGGGAGTGAGTTTTGCTTTAGGCCCAGAGCAAACGCGCTCAGCCCTCACAGGCAGCAAGGCTGCTCTCCACATGCCACCAGCGAGGAGCAGGCCCTTCCCCGGGTGTAGCGGTTCAAAACCACCAGCTGACCTGTGAGATGAAGATGAAACTTCCTGCTCCCATAAAGACTTAAAAGCCTTAAAAGCCTGCAGGGCAGTTCTACCTGGCCGCTCTGCGTCGGCAGCAACTCAGTGGCCCTGAGCAGGGTTTGAGGTTGGTGTCAGACAAGCCCGTCTTCCCAGAAGCCTCTGCCACCACCTCCCCAGAGTTCCTGCGGGCCCCTCAGAAGATGCACTTCCCATTCTCCAGGGAGGCGCCAATCCAAGCCCAAACTGGAAAAGGCCAAATGGCTTTCCCCATTTTCAAAAAGGTCTGAGGGAGTCAGAGGAATAAAGGTTGGGTGTGCCCTTTAAGCTCACATTGTGGAATAAGGCACTTGTACAATAAGCCTACAGGCAGGAAACTGTCAAAAGCAAATAAGGAAATGCTCAAAGCAACCAGTTATCTTCTCCGCCAGCCATTCTTCCCCTCACCTGTGCCTGGAGCTCCCATCGGACCTTCTGCTCCCCAGGGGGTATCCCTGTCACCCCTGTCCTTCCGGTCCTTGTGAAGTAATGGTATACGCCCACTGGGGGAAGACTCGCCTCATACCCCAGTCTGCGTGCGTCCAGCACCCAGCACGGAGACTGCAGACAGCAGGGGCCCATGGTGGGAGAGCACCACTTCTTGGTTAACCCATTCTGGGCAGATCTACTATTCTGGGAATAGCAGGATTCACACATACACACAAACAAAAACACCATGTCTCATCACCTCACCTCTCTGTGAGGGTCAAAGCCAGAGCTGAAAAATAATAGACCAGGTCTAGATTCTTGGAGCCCTGGTGGTGCAGGGGCTTACACACTGGCCTGTGAGTCAAAGGGACAGCAGTTCCAACCCACCAGCCGCTCTGAAGATGAGGCTTTCTGCTCCCCAGATGATCTATAGCTTTGGAAAGTCTACACAGAGTCAACTATTAGCTGCAATCCACTTGATGGCAGTGATTGGCTTTAAATTTTTGGTATTGTGCTTAAAAAAAAAGCATGATTAAAAACAAACAAACAAACATGAGTCTTGTCCCACAAAACCGAAGCCAAGGACAACAAGGAGTTAGATTGGTGCCAGCCTGACAGACCTTGAACAACTAAGTGGGGGTGAATTTAACCTCTGCAAGGCTGTCTCTCCTCAGTATCTGGGGCCACCACACACCCGGTGGCCCCTTAAGCCTGGTCCCACCCAGTAGGCCAGAAATTCTTCAAGGAAGCCCGAGTACACATTTTGAAGAGTGCCCTTTCAGGGGGGGTACAGAGCACTCAGGGCGTATCTTTACTTGGATGCCATCCTGTTCCCCCAGAGATGGAGAACATCTGTAATCTTGGACGAGCGTTATGGTCCCCTAACTGCCAGCACGCCTGGTGAAGGAAGGAGGTTCTTTGCAAGGGCCGAGCTAGCTACAGACAAGACAGGACCAGACAGAAAGCAGCGCAGAAGGCCCCCTTCAGAGGGCCCGTGGACCAAGGGACAGGGGGGCCGGCTCAGGATCGTGGAACGTCATGCAGGGAGGAATCTCAGAAAGTCAGTCTTTTTTTTCACAGCATGTATAAACTAAGGCCAAAAGCTGGTCAACTACAGCCAGGAGAGGTAAAGCATTAGATGAGTCCAACAGCTAGGGGTCCCATGAAGAACAGGAGAGAAGTCCATCTGCTACGCTCCCTAGTTCCCCTTGATGCACTACATGCTGTCTGTCAAGTCAGTACACAATGTCCCAAGGCTTTTGCTAAACCGTAGAGCTGTTGGTGGAGGCCTGGTGAATACAAGGCTTTCTGCCACAGCCGGAGAGTGTGCACATGCCCACGGAGATAAAACGAGGCGCAGGCCAGGACCCCCCTGAGGAGCGCGTGGCAGCCACTAACCTATAGTGACGTGGACAGGGTCCGTGCTCTGTGCGCCCCGCCCCTCTTCACTCCCCCCGGCATCCTGGCTCGGGTCGCTGCTGTTTCTTTTCTTAATGTGGGCGGCCACGAAGAAGCATAACCCCACGAGCACCACCAGGGGTCCCATGATCTGCAAGGTCAGGAACCCGCAGATCTGCGACTCGGAGTCGGCGGCGTCCATCTCGTTCAACGACTCCTGGGTCCAGGGTCTGTCACACCCGGGGACCCAAATGCCCAGGACGCTGATCAGCAGGCCGATGGTCAGGAAGAGCATCCCGAAGACGAGAAACTGGACGAACTGGCGGCTCTGCCCACAGAGGAAGTCTGCGTCCGGGTCCTGCCGGCTGCCTGGCCGCCTCCCCTCCAGCTGCTGAAGCCGGGCCCGAGAGCGAGCCAGGATCACGGATCCCAGCCCCATCACGATGCACGTGGGCCCGGCCACCCTGAGCAACAGGCTGCATTGGGTATGGCCTTCAGAGTTGCAAGCTTGGTACCCAAAGACGGACATCAGGATTCCCACACACAGCAGGACGACCCCAGAGACGAAGAAGATGAAGATGAGCTTGCTGATGCGCCGGTCATAGCGGTCCGCCAGGGCCTGGTCTGAGGCCGGGGGAGACATGGTCGGAAGAGGCCCCGCCTCTCGTGGGAGGACTGTGTCTTCTTGCCTTCTTGCCTCCTGCAGCTCTGCAAACACAACCAGGCACCAAGTCAAAGTGGGTACCGGGGTCCCCCACGCACACCCACCGTGTCCCGTCCTGCGCAGGTCAGGCCAGAAATGGCACAGGGTGAGACCCAAACCCAGACAGGGCTCCTTGCATCTGAGTGGCTTCAGAATCAACAGTTGGTTCATGCATCTGAGCTGACAGCTAGACACTCATTCCTATGTTCTTTGCCAAGGATATTCAAGAAAAGGAAGTGCGATGCCTTATCTGTGATGAGAGACCCGTGAAAAAGTACAAGGACTGAGACAGCTGGGCTTCCTTTTTTCCTGTTCCCGGCCTCAAACTCATTTCTCCGCAAGCAAGGGAAGACCACCAGGATTGTGTCTGATTTATGGACGTCCCACAATTCACCACAGCTGCTCCAAGCATTTCCAAGTTGGTCAATGTTCGCTGAGTAGTGAACTTTCCATTTCCTGCACTAGGCTGTGGCAACTTTCCATTCGGTGCTTCTTCAGTCATCGACAGGAGGCCCGAGCTGGGGAGTTTAACTCCAATGAAATTTCAAGTGGGAACATGGGTCAAGGAGAGGGCCGGGTAATGGGCTCATTTATTCTGCCAGATGCCCACCCTGAAATCAGAGTGACCCACTAGCTGGCAGACTGTGGCACTGCGATCCCAGCAGCCAGGTCTCCCAAGTGGGTGGTGTTCGTCCCATTCACCTTCCTCCAAGGTATGTATGTCACTGCTTCTGCACAGGCCAATACCAGCATAAGGGGCCTTTGAAAAAAGCATCTAAGTTAGGTCTGCTGGGAAACCACCTTCCAGCCAAATCACCGTAGCTCTGGACATCAAAGGATTTCAGGCATCTGGACCAAGGTCAATATTGATTACATCATTTACCTGAGTGGCTACTTAAGACTTATCTGGAGTATTTGTTTTGTTTTTGTAAAAAGAAAGCACCGCCTTTCTTACCTTGTTATCTCATCTTACTGGATAGTCTGGTGAATGGATTATTGTACCAGAACCCTTTAAGGTGAAACACTCTCAAAGACACTTGAGGTGGTAAAGATAATTTCCACTCGCTCAAGGGAAGAAACTAAACATTATTTTGTTCCTCTGACACCAAGGGTCACACCAAGGACATCAAAGTGAAGGTTCTCAGACCACGGCCACGCTGTCCGGCCAAACATGGTATGCCAGTGAAGCATCCGTGTAGGTACAGAGAGCAGCATCCAGACTGCTACTAGGAAGTATTTTTCCAGGAATGAGGATGAGGGACTCAGAAGGAAGTCAGAGGAAGGAGTGGGAGGAAAAGGAAATGCCGGCACAAGGGACAAGCTGGAACTTCAAATCTGGAACTATTAAGAGTTATGGGCCTGCAATTAAGCTGGAACTCAGAAGACGTGGGTATTGCATCAATACAATAATTCAGAAACCCATCAGCTGAATTGCTGGTTTCAGTAGATGGGGGGATTTCTCAGCCACAATGATCCATCAGGAATTCATGGTACAGTAAGTACTACCTTGTTGTCTAACTCAATTTGTTCTAAAGTTGTATTCAAATACCAACTGATTTGGATATAAAGCCCCCTCCTACCCCAGAGGGGGGTGAATAACAAATGTGGGTGAAGGGAACAAGGAACAGTTTAAGACACAAAATAACAATAAGATAGAATTGATCAAGGATTCACAAGAGGGGGAGGGTGTGGAAGGGAGGGGGGAAATGAGAAGCTGATACAAAGGCTCAAGTAGAAAATGTTTTAGAAATGTTGATGGCAACATAGGTAAAGTGTGCTTAGTACAATTGAATGATGGGTTATTAGTTGTAAGAGTCCCTCAATAAAATGATTAATATAAAGAAATCCTCAAACACCATTTTCCCCATAATTAATAGTAAAGACCAAATAATTGAATCTGAAGCCCCAAAATTACACTTCTGAATTTATTTTTCAAGGACTTTGGCAGAAAGTGAATAGCCGAGTTATAGTCATACTCTCTAAAACATTTAACCATATTAAATATCAAAACAGTACAGTAAATATAATTATGATTTTTATGCAAATAAAGCACTAAAAAAACCACAATGATAATGTTTTAAGGCACGAACACAGCACTATAGGTTATTAGAGTGAGACCGGCCCTTAGACTGACTGCAGCACCAGCCCTGTGTGACCCCGTCGGGATGCGACTCTCAGTCAGTAAAGGTTTTTTCAAGTCCAATGCTCCGTTCAATTTTACTACTGAGCAGATTTTCCCCCCCGCAACTGTGCCGTGTGAGTAGTGGAAAGTTCGAGCGTGGAACGGTGGGCAAATCCGAGGTCTCATTGTAATCCTGTCCGATTTGGAAGACATCACGAAGTGTAAATTGCTGCCTTCAAACACCAGTTAATAGACGAGGCCCAATAGCGGACCTGTAGCCGCTGCCTCGGTGTCTGCAGCCACCGGCTCACACATCGCCGCGACGGGGAGGACGGCCCGGGACCGGACGTTTTTTGTATGCAATGTTGGACAGAGGGCGGCTGCGAGTCAGAATCCACTCCAGCACACTGAACAACAGTGGGCCAAGCAACTAGGGTATGTTGTAATCCCCCCTGCCGCTTTGGGCTCCAATCCACAAGACCAGCAGCATCTGCTGGAGAAAGAAAGCGAGGCTTTTCACTCTCTCCAAAGCAGAGGCAATCAACCTTCCTGGTGCCGCGACCCTTTAATACAGTTCCTGATGTCGTGGTGTCCCCTGACCCCCAACCATAAAAGTATCTTCGTTGCTACTTCATAACCGTACTTTTGCCACTGTTACGAATTGTCACGTAAATATCTGCTATGCAGGATGCTTTAGGCGACCCCTGTGAAAAAGTTGTTCAAAACCCAAAGGGGTCGCGACCCCCAGGCTTGAGACCCGCCGCTCTAAAGCGTTCCAGTCTCTGAAGCCCACCGGGCTATTCCTTCTTTGTCGCATAGGGTCGCCAAGAGTC
>PVJH01033285.1:0-21731 GCA_004026705.1 Nesogale talazaci
AAAAAAAGTCTACATTGCTCTATATTTTTTCCACAGAATATTTCAATATTGAAAATAGAAGCTTTAATTTATTTTCATGAGTTCTCTCAGTTTTAAATATGCTGTGTATGCTCTTCCCTTTGGGTTTTCTAATTCTAGTTTTTTGCTCATTTCATTATAATATTTGAATTTTTCTTCTCTCGTTGCACTTTCATATTTCTATCCAGCCCTTTGACTTCATCCACCTGGAGAATTCAATGTGTGGTTGACTTTTGTATTGCTCAAAAAATATTTACTATGAACAAGTTGTCCATTTTGCAAAATTCTATGGTGTCATCTCCAGGTTCATTTCAATGACCAACTTCATGTTTTCAATCTGTCCTTTCCTGTTTGTCTACAACTTTTGCATTCCATTCAAGAGTAATTATCAACAGGTCATGATTGTATGCTTGATTAATTTTTGACTGAACTCATTGCTTGAATTCTTCAATTCCTTCATCACTCGCTTTCATGATTGATGATTAAATTTGAATAATAATTCCATATATTGGAGTTCCTGGAAGGCAAATAGATACAATCTTATTACAGATTATATTGGACTACATTATTGATTTTGCAGTATCCTTTTTGACAAAGAATGCCATTATATTCCTTTTGGCTGTGCTATTTTCAGCATAAAGTCATACTATTTTCATATTTAAAATGATTAACACTAACATATTTCAGCTCATTAATGCCTCAAATATTTTTCTTTACTTGTTCCATTTTATTTATGATGACTTTCAATTTTCCTAGGTTCATATTTTACATTCTAACTCTTGATCAATAGCATATTTCTACAGCTGCTCCCTCCATACCTGGAGCATGCCCCATCAGCAAATTAAGTTTTGGAAAAATCCACATGTGTTTCCCCATGGTAAGCTCCACTCAAAGAAATCAGTTTCTCCTCATTCACTTTTGAGTTCTCTCTGTCTGGACTTTTTTGACACTGGGGAAGTCATGTACTTATGTTAATTTCATGATTGAGATGTAGGGGTGGAGTCTAGTCTGTTAATCTGGAAATAGCCATTGAGTAGCCAATGAGGCCTCTGTCTGGGCATGACTTTCTCCTGAGACTTCTAGGAAATCTCGTGATATTTCCCTTCTGAAAATGAGAAGTTATCTCGCCAGTTGTTGGGAGCTAGGCTCAGAGACGATGAACTACAGACAAGATGGCAAGGTCCGAGGAGCTGAAAGAAACAGAGGAGAAGCCACATGGCCTTACATTGATGGAATCAGATCTCTGAAGCTGGCGAAGCCACGTGGAGAACTCTGCCAGTGCTGAGTTGCTTCTACCACTACTGGATGCTGTTGATAGACCCTGAGCCCTGGAAGCAAGGAGCCATGGGGAGACCCTTGCCAGCATCAGGATTCTACACCCACTGGACTGTGACTTCGTGAGTTGGAAGGAGATGTTATAGACTGGTATTGGCATATGGGCTAATATTGGAATTATGATTTTGAACTGGAGTGGCTTGGATGTTTTCTTAATATCCCGTTCCTCTGTATGTAAATCTTACCCTTATATACCTGTGCATGTCTATGAAATTTGTTTCTCTAGTTTACCTGGACTAACACAGACACTATATTCAAAAATGTTCTGCTTCCATTCATTTAGGCCTTCAGTATATGGTGATTTTTTTGAAGCTATGCAAAAGGTTTTCAACAACTACTTCCTTCAAAGTTGGGAGTCACTTCACTCTATATTGTCTATTCTTAGTCTGGAAGCTTTGCTGAAACCTGTTCACCTTTGGTGATGCTGATGACATTTGAAATGACAGAGCTTCCAGCATCATAGTAGCACACAAGCCAGCACAATAGATAAAATGAAAGACAAACCAGGGAAAATGTTATGGATATTATCAAACCATGTTTAGATACTGAAACATAATGGATAGAAGTAGAACGCAATTATAGTGTCAGAAGATGATCCCCTCAAATCAGAAAGTATACCTGAGAATGAGTTCTCATCTCAAAGTAGAGTAGATGATAATGGCTAGGGTAAAGTGCAGCATGTGGGAGTACGAGTTTCTAGACTTTCACTTCTTCTTAGGGCAAAACTAAAAAAAATAAGGAGAAAGAAAAATTAAAAATTGAAATGTGGAATGTACTAATTACAAGTCTAGGAAAATTTGTTGTCAAATGAAATAGAAAGCATAAATGTTGATATTCTTGGTATTATTGAGATGAAGTGAACTGATATTGCCCACTTTGAATTACAAGAAAAGCATATGATTATCTATGGTGCGAAGTACATACTCAAAAATGTCATTAGATTCATTGTCTAAAGGGACAGTCTAAGATTTATCTAGAAGAAAAAAGCTGTCTGCAATAACATATTATAATCTTCATACTATAATATAAAATCATATTTCCTTTTTCAAGGAAACTCAGTTAATATAACTATAATTTAATTTATTTGTGAACTGCTAAATGCTAAGTGATGAAAAAATCAAATTCCACCTACATTTCCTGTCTTAATTGATCAAATATGAAGTTAAGATGTATTGATAATTATTGTCAACTGGAATACAAAAGGTGGAATCACAGAAAAAGGAGCAGAAGTTGAAAAATATTATTTGGGTGATAGAAAGCTGTAGATTACACGATAGAAATTTGGAAAATAAATAGGTTCTCAACAGTTGAATACCTAGGCACACAGTTGTCCTACATAATCTAGACACATAGTAGTCCTAAATTGATGCTAATAATTCTCAAAAATAGAATCCCAGAATCACTTATAAGAAAGGGCCAATGAAGCTTCACTATCCTGCAACATATTATAGAGTCCCCCAGCGGATTATGGTAGAAGTGCATTTCTTCTTCACTTGAAAACGCTCAGCTTTCATTCCTCCCTGAAAAAAAACCCACCCCCCCTTCTGGTCTCTAGGTATTCTACTTGACACACTACTTAATGTTGTGAAGCAAGTCTGACACCAAGAATAATTCTGAAATGAAAGGCAAGTATTCTATGGTACTGATTACCAGAGAGTCAACTGTGACTCATAGTGATCTCTTTGTTCAGATTCAAACTGTCACATAAAGTCTTTGAAGTTACAATCTTCCAAGAATGCCTCAAAGCAGATTGTTACATTTTTAAAATGCAGAGTGGATGTTGCGTTCACAAACTAACTTTGGTTCAACAGTTGAGTATTTTAACATGCTGCCACCAATGACCCTTCCTGTGAGCAGTAAGTTTCTATATATCATTATTTTCCAAAGGTATTTATAGACACACATAGACATAGCTGCCTCTATACAATGAGAAATTGATGGTATTGCTTATATTTTAAAAGGTAAATGAGCTGGTAATGGCATAAATAAATAAATAGCAATTAGTCTCATAATGATAATAATTTATCAGATATTGCTAGTGAAAATCAAAGTTATAATGGTAATTAAATTATAAAAATTAGGGAAGGTACATATAATAATTGAATATAGCTCACTACCCCAAAACACTGAAATATGACCTTATTTGGAAATAGTGTTTGCTGATGTGACTAAGTTAATGAGGAGTTAGAAGAGCCATCAGTGGTAGAATTCTCACTTTCCTTTGGAGCCCTGGATTCCTGGTCTTGGCCAATACACCAAATACCAAGGCATCATCCACCTCTCTTTGGAGATTTGTATGTTGCGATAAGATGAAACAGTTATCAGTGAGACTTCCACATTGGGAATGGCAAGGAGATAATGTCTTAAAATTTCCTAACAATCAGCTTCTATGTATCACAAAGCTGACACCTGACACCTACTATGACATTAGGCAGGACTGGGCAGCATTTTGCTCTGTAGTGCATAGAAACTGCCAGTCAGGGTGGCAGTGAGTCACGTTCTACTTGATGGTCATTAACAATAGCAACAGGGATGAAGATGAGGCCACACGGTTTCAGGGTGAAGCCTGCATCTAATGAAAGTACACTTATAACTGATAGAAATAAAATCAACCGAGATACCAAAAAAGGCTACATATGTGAAAAATGGAGCAAAGTGGAGCCATGCTGCCATAAGCATGGAACACATTAGCTATAAGAAATTAAAATAAGTAGTCAAGGTTTGGAAACTATTTGATTTTGGATTTGGACATGCAGCTTCCAGAACCATGAATGATTGAATCTCCATTGTTTTAAGCCACAAAGTTTATGGATATTTGTTTGAATAACTCTAAGAAATTAATTTCCTAATTTAAAAAGGTAGGAAAAGGACAAAATTAAGAACAAGATTGGATCATTATTTTAAATAGACAAAATCCTAGAAATCAGCACTTACAACAAAAAATAATAAATGTCTGCCATGTACCAAAGCAAAGAAAATTCTAAGCACTTATAACATTTATTTCTTATTAATTGACTGGAACACATCTATTTTTCCCATTCTTCCTTGTTCCTTGAATGTATGTTCATATTATAATACTTTTCAATTTAATCCCTAAGAAAAGAAAGATAACTTAGAATTGCTTCTATCTAGCATGACCTATATTGTTAGGTTAATTGTGGTATATTTCTGTGGTAAAGCTTAGCTTTTATTACTTGCAAGAGTCTACCTCACTTAAGAAATCATTTTCTCCCAGTCATTTTAAGTGTTCTTGTCTCATCTACTAAATCCATCTGTCCCACAGAAAGAAACTCCGAGGGCTCGGCCATTACTTTGAGGTACCTTGTTCATATTTCAGGGGCAGTTCCTAGCTTGCATAGTAAATGTCTGTGGGTTTCTTTGCTGCAGCTTCCCTACAAAATAGCCATTTCTGAATAGCTCTAGAGTCTCACAAAAGAAGGGGAAGTTCACACAATCACTGAATGTTTGAGCTCAAAGTGGCCATAGATAAGTTCTAGTGCAAGAATTATTAAGCAACAGTCATCAAAAATAGGCTTTGCATTTTCTCAAATCGACATAAGATGTTGATGTTATTCATCTACATGTACTTTCCAATTCCTTATTGTGTTACCTATGTTAATTTATAATTACAAAATTAAGTTACGATTTTTCTAGTTACAACTTATATTTTATTTTTATATAAATAATTTTATTGGGGGTTCATGCAAGACTTTTCACAACACATAAATACATATACTGTGCCAAGCACCTTCACATGCCTGCTGCCATCATCATTCTACAAATATCTGCTTTTCCACTTGACCCCTTGATATCACCTTCTCATCCTTTCCCCTCCATTCTTGCCCCCCATCATCCCTCAATACTTTATAAATTATTATTGTCTTGCCATATCTTACACCGCCAATGTCTCACCTCGCCTGCTTCTCCAATGTCTCTTCTCCCAATAGGAGGTTATATGTAGATCCTTGTGGCTGGCTTCTACTCTCTACCCCACCTTCCCTCCACCCACCTGGTAACTCCACTCTCACTACTGGCCACAAAGGGTTCATCTTTCATGGTTCCCCCATATTTCCAGTTCTCATCTCTACCAGTGTACCTCCTCTAGTCCAACTGGATTTGTAAGGTAGAATTGAACCATGATAGTTGGGGAGAGGAAGCCTTCGAAAACTAGAGGAAAGCTGTATGCTTCATCTCCACATCACCGAGCCTTAACTGGTCTGTCTCCTCCCCATGACTCTGGGTGTCTAATTGCCCACAAGTGGGCTTTGGGTCCCCACCCTGCTCTCCCCCTCATTTATAGTGATATGTTTCTTGTTCTTTGATGCTTGATATCTGCTCTCTTCGACCCCCTGTGATCACACAGGCTCATATGCTTCTTCCATGTGAGCTTTGCTGCTTCTGTGCTAGAGGGCCACTTTTTCACCTTCAAGACTTTAAGATCCCAGATACTTTATTGTTTGGTGCCTGGGCTCCATCGGCTCCCTTTGTTCTGCCTGCCCTGGCACCCTTTTGTCTTCAGCGAACATGTTGGTAGGTTGGGCACATAATGATAGGATTTTTGTTGTTTGATGCCTGATACCTGGTTCTTTCCACACTTCATGATTGCACAGGTTGGTGAGCTTCTTGTGTGGTGGGCTTTGTTGCTCCTGTACTATATGACTGCTTATTCACCCTGAAACCTTTAAGAGCTCAGACGCTATATTTTTTGATAGCCAGACACCATCAGCTTTCTTCCCCACTCTTGCTCATGCCCCCACATGTCCTCAGTGATCACCTAAGTGATAAGGTTTGATGTCTGAGGTCTGATCCTTTCAAAGGCTCATGGCCACTTCTTCCATGTGGGCTTGGATACTTCTCAGCTAGATGGCTGTTTTTTTTTTTTTTAATCTTTCAGACTCCAGACTCTATATCCTTTGATAGCTGGACATTTTGCATTTTTTCTCCACATTTGCTTATGCACCTATTTGACTTCAGTAATTGTAACATTAAAATACATTTGCAGCCACAGAGGAAGAAGAAGAAGAGAAGTAGAATGAAGAGAAAAGAAAAGAAGAAAAAGGGAAAATCCCCTTATGTGGAGCTAAAATTGCCCCATGCACCTCAGGACATCACTGAGCTATTCCACTTGATGCAGAAATAAAGTAAGTTAGAGTTAATTATTTTGAATGCCAAAGTAAGTATTCTTTTTATTAAAGGGAAGTGATGAGACAGCTGTGCTGCATTTGTTTGCTTTCTCTTACCTAAGGAATTTTTTTTTAACAAGAATGATGCTTATTATAATATATCACTGTTTAGTGCCCTCAAAAGACCATTTTCATCAAGTAAGGGAAAGAGTAAAATTGAATAGTAGAGAAATAAAGTGTGGGATAAACGGCCTAGGTTAAGGATGAGGAGCAGAAAGATCTTGATTTGGAAACCTCCTCGATTGTCCTTTTCACAGTCCCCTAGCCAATCCCCACAGGCAGAAACAACCACCCCTGCTTTATATTACACCCCACTGACGAAGGATTTCTTTTAGTCTCTGTTTTCTTAAAAAGTTATTTCTAAACACATCCCTCTCTCTTTGTACTCTCTTGAAAACATCAGTGGTGTTTAATATTTTTAATCATTTTGGGGGGCTCATACAACTCATCACAATCCATTTGTCCATCCATTGCATGTCAAGCACATTTGTACATATTATTGAATGGTAGAAACCTATATGTTTCTATTTTGAAGACATAAAATAAGTTAATTTTAATCCCCTATTCTTTGTAGTCCATAAAAGGGGTAGTATTTTAGATATCAAGGCACTAGGCAAATATAGATTTAATTGGAGAAAAAGACTAGTGGATTTGAGTTTGTAACTAGTAACTCAGAATTTGTAAATCTCAAGACTCACTAGAAAAAAAATCATAGGATGGATGGTTTTAAGTCATAGACACACCATGGAGCACATGAGTCTGAGTCTTGACAGGAGGAGGGTAATATGCCTTACTCTTCCATCTGCTACATTTTCTAAAGAGAACACACCAAACTCAGGTCTAATTAAAATCTTTAGTTTATTTTCAGTTTACTGAAGAAAATATCATTTCAAATGAGCACTTTATTTTAGCACATTTCCAAACTTACAGTAATAATTTGATTCTTTAATTATTTTTAATCAGGAAAAGGAAATCATCCCAGACATTATGAAGTTTTTAGCTTAATAAGAAGTAAACAGTAAACAAATAAGCAGACAATCCCCCCAAATTGCAAATTTTGATTAAAAAAATCAAGAAGCAAATAGCTATTATGCACAATAAAATATCCAGGAAAATGTGTAGATATAATGGACAAGAAAAAGCTTACATATTGTGTTATTCCGGATAGACTAGAGGAACAAATTTCAGAGACACGCATATAGGTATAAGGAAAGGGATTATATACAAAAGAAATGTCAGTCTTAGAAGGCATCCCAATCCAGTCCAGTGCAAAGTCATAAGTCCAATAATAACCCATATGCCCAAAATCAGTCTATAAAGTCTGCTTCCGACTCAGGAAGTCACAGGTCAGTGGGTGCAGAATTCTGGCACTGGCAGGGGTCTCCCCATGGCTCCTCGGTTCCAGGGCTCAGGTCCATCAACAGCATGCCACTCCAGCTTCAGAGGTCTGTCTTCATCAGGGCTAAGCTGTGTGGTCTCTCCACCGGCTACTCCAGCCTCCCAGCTGCCGCCATTCTGTGTTGCCTGTGGTTAATCATCTCTCTCACTAACTCCCAATGACTGGGGAAGATAGCTTCTCATCTTCATGAGGGAAATACTGTGAGATTTCCCAGGAGTCTCAGGTGAAAGCCATACCCACACAGAGGCCTCATTGGCTACTCAATGACTATCTCAAGATTAACAGGCCAGACTCCACTCCTACATTTCAATTATAAAATTAACATAAGCACATAACTGCCACACATATTATGTGAAAACTAAATAAAGACATAATATAACAATCACTATATAAACAGCAAGAAAGCTGCTGTGCACATTGTAGAATAATGTTTTGAAATTTCTTGGGTGGAAAAAGACTTAGTGCTTTAAAAAAAAATAGAGAAAGGAAGAGAATTGGATGTGTTAGCCAAAGGAATCCAGGATCAGATAGATTAGGGTATAATAAACAGGATTGATAGATTGGTATTTGATGCTTTGTGCAATACAAAATTTACAGTGGTTTGCAGAAGAAAATTGTGCTCTGAATTTTGTCTTTAAAGAAATTCCTCCATTTATTTTGTGATCAATTAAAATAATAGATTAGAAAATGCAATAGAAAAAATGGGAAAGCTATAAGAAATCAAAAAAAGATCCGAGATAAAGGTAACGTTCTTGAGATGAATTGTGGACATGAGCAGAAATGGAGAAACTAGAGGTATATTTAAGAAATCAGCATTGATCATGAAAGATAAGGTGTAATATGACATCTAGTTTTAGATTTAATTATGAGACAGGTCCATGGAGTGGAGGTGGAGGTTTCAACCAAGCATATACAGAGTCTTTGACAACATCTTGGAACTATATTTCCCAGAAACCCTTGACATACCAAGGAAGTTCCTGAGAATCTGTGTATGTGTGTGTGTGTTTGTGTGTATGTGCGCATTCACGTGTGTGTCCTGATAAAAATGCTTGGTATACACCGTGAGGAGGAAGATACTGGTAGGGCGGTGGGGATCAAGAAACACCAAAGCTAGCTATTAGGACTGGTAAGGTTTTCTTCCTCCTTGGACTCGAAATAAAAATTAAGGAGATGTCCTTTATCTTCTAACATATGGGTTGAGTCTAGCCAGGAGAAATAGGGGGTGTTGGACCCAACAAAGCACTGTTCTAGAAGCCACATGTACTTCCTTCACAGGATAAATAAACCTATGTTCAGGACATTCCTACTGATTTTGCAATATTTTCCATGATTTCCTTCTTCTGTTAATGAATGACTTTATATGTTTATAACAAGACAGCCCTTCTGAAGGGTGCACAACTTATTTTAATTTGTATAACAAGGCCTTCTAAAGCAAACCTTGGGAAAATGTAAATTTTATTTCTGATGATAATGAGATGTAGTGTATCTAAATATACTTTCTTTTATCAAAAGTTTAACTTTAGATTTATAACATGTGCATGCATATGAAACAAACTGTTTTGACTTCATAGAGAACAAATGAAGATAAATATGTACAAATGCATTTATATGTTTCCAAGTTTTGGAATTTATCTAGGAATGGTAGTTAGAAAATATGGTCTTGGTGAAAGAAATAAAGCTGGATATTACATAACAGAATTCTGTTCTGCAAGACCAATAATTTATTCATAGGAAATACCTCTTTAAACAGCACAAAACGTGATTATACACAAGGATTGCTTCAAAAGGAATCCACAGAAAGAATATTAACAACATCCATGAGAAAAAAAGCACTGGAAAAACTCACTATCAGCAGCTAAAAGCAGACCAGTAACTGGCAGTGGAGCTGACCAACATTTGCTCATATATAATGCCAAAACATAGCTGAAGAAAATTAAAAGAACATCCATGAGAATATTAGAAGAATTTTAAAAATTAAAACAATTAATGAAAATTGTAACACGTGTAAATCAACCAAACTTGATTTTGAATTTCCACAACCTGAATTTTAAGAACATGTCAAACTATTAATATTTTCCTATCTTCCACTGACCATGGTGTCCCTTCCCCCTTTGCTTCTGTTAATCTCTCTATGGGTCACAAGGGGGTGAAGATGGCGAAAAGAGGAGCTGACACCAAGGGTTCAATAGAAAGTAAAAAAAATAGAAAGAAAGAAAAGAATGATGACAATGTATGTATAGATATGCCAGATACAATTGATGTAAGGAGTGTTATAAGAGTTAAAAGAGTCCCAAACAAAATTGTCTTTAAAAACTAAGTAAATATGAACATTTGAGGTGAAGATTTGACTCATTGAGTACTAATGATAGAAGAGACCTGATGAACTATAGGAGGACATCAAGAACATCTTTGATGAAGAAAGGAAAAGGTCAAGAAAATAACAGAACACAAAGAAAACATCAATGTGGATCTTGGAAACATGATCAGACATGTTTTAATCTTAGGCTAGCTAAACATTTGCTGATAAAGATCAAGGATTGAACCTTCAGTATGGATTATGACTCAATGTGGAAAAGACCAAAATCCTCACAAGTAGACCAATAGGTAATCTCATTATAAATAAAGAAAATATTAAAATTGCCAAGGACCTTTTCACTTGGATCCACATCAATGCACATGGAAGTAGCAGTCAAGAGATTGAAAGTCATGTTGTACTGTGTAAATCTGTCCACAAAGGTTTAGATTGGCCCAACGCTGTTAGAATGAGCTCAGGTGTAGGACCAACTGGAAGAACTGCTTTATGATTAAGATCGCTCTTATTTGCTAAAATTAAATTGACAAATATGTCTTGCGATTGGTAGGTCATATACATTTTTGTACAGAAAGGATATTTCTATGTTCAGGTCTGTTAATTAACATAAGGTGTGCCTTGGGTTTTGTTAACATCAGATGCTTTTTAATATCTGGATTTGCTTATCAATGGCTTTAGCCAAAGTTTGGATGAACACTTTACTCAAGTCCAGATCCTATTACACTACATGGTTTGTGATTAATGTGTTTAAACCTTCAAGCTTCGTACCAAAAATGCTATATAATGGTAATACTTTCTACATAACAGTGACAGGTACATTTTTGTTGCGTTTTATTTTTTTGTTTTGTTTTGTTTTGTTTTGGGGGCATCACTGCCCTCTGGTGGTGGGAGTAGGAGGCCCAGCCTTGCTGTAGGATTTGAATCTCCAACCCAGTGGGCCACAGCCCCGTGCACAACCACTATGCCACCAGGGCTCAGCCCCTTTGTTGTGTTTTAAAATCTTTCTCTTTCCCTAACTTTTCTTCCAGTTTGTGGTTTATTTGTTTGATTTTGCATTGCTTTTTATGAATTTCCTATTTAAGCATTTAAATATATTTGTACATATATTACTATGGCTTAACAATCACATGTTCACATATAGATGAGGTGTTGCTTTGTAACGCCTGCTAAGACATTTAACCAAAATTATTATAAAAATGAACTTATATTGGACTCAGGAGATGTACTGATACCCTGACTTGGAGCTCACCATATTAAAACAAGATTTTGAGAACTCTGAAAGGTGACAGATCTCAAGGATTCTTGATCCAAAACCAGAAATTATCCAATAAAGATATCAAGTTTTTTATTGCATATTGATATTCATTGAACTGCCGAAAACAACAGCTGCTTTGCATGGGAAAGACCTTACCTTGAATTAGAATTCATACAATCTCATTGAATTTTGGTTTTCAAAGTTCTTTGTGTGGGAATAGTGTGGACATTTTAAGTGTGCCCTCTTTGCACAGGTAAATTTGTATTATCCACAACATGTTAAAGAAATCTACCTAATGGAATACCTCTTTAAATTATGGCCAGATATTTTGATGGCTTAGTGAGTTAAGAGTTGGGCTGCTGCTCATCATTAACTTGGCACCAAAAGGTACTCCTTGAGAAGATGAGGCTTTTCTGGCCCCGTGAGTGCCTGCAGGTCTAATTGCCCTATGGTGTTGCTTTCAATAAGAACTGACTTGTTGGCAGAAGTCATTATATAATAGATGTAAGATTATATCTTATGCCACTTTTCACCACCAGCTTTGGGACAAATAAAGCCAAAGGGTGAGTTTTCTTTGTGGGCCAAATGAGAGTTTTCTAACCTTTAAACAACCACCTTTACTAAGTTGGCACATTTTAAGTACCAGAAGCATGTGAGAGATGGAGGAAGCCTTTTATCCTATCATCTCCCTTTGCTGATTCTCCTACCTCCAGCAAACTTAGCAGCTGGGGAGGAAGGGAGAGGCTACCCAGAGGAAGAAGAGGACTGAAGATGTTCCTGTGGAGTAGGGACAGCTAGGACCCATCAGAAGAAAGTGAGATAAGGGGCTGAGGAGTGAGGGGTAGCCTGTGAGACACTGGTTAATTGTACATACTATGATCTCTTTGGCTCTCATTCAAGGTTTGATACATTTAGAAGCATCTCTAGGAGATGTCTAAAGGACCAAGACAATTTTAATCCTTGGACCCTAAAGATAAAATTATATTCTTTGTAATAAATTAGGTAATGGGGGAATTTGACATAAAAACGGTAATCTACATTATGATAACAAGCATCTCAAAAGATTCGTATAGCCAGTTCTTTAAAAGTTACAAAGAGCTGTGATAAAACTTATTAATTTTTATCCTAAAAATCTCACAGGAAAAATAGTGCTAAGAGCTAAATTTGTCACTGCACTCTATTTTGTCAATCTATCTCCAGACATCAAGAAGTAAT
Organism: Nesogale talazaci; assembly: GCA_004026705.1. Taxonomy (NCBI): domain Eukaryota; kingdom Metazoa; phylum Chordata; class Mammalia; order Afrosoricida; family Tenrecidae; genus Nesogale; species Nesogale talazaci. Next base: position 12,717 of record PVJH01033285.1, read on the forward strand.
GATAAGACTCGGTCACAGGTCCAGAAACACTATAGATCTCCAATAAGTTTCGAAAAAGAAGGGAAAGTGATATGACTGCAAGAAAGTTTAGCATTATCATCAACCTAGGGCTTACATATTAAAAGGAACCAAGAAAATGGTCTTTGATTATTTTTTAAGTTGAAATGCCTTCTACCGGCAAAAGAAACAAGGCTATTCTAAAAGCTTCTAAAGTCCCTGGACTCTGGCACTTAGGTCTGTTGTACATCTGTAATCTGTTCTTATAAGCCTTGCTTATCATCTTCTGTGCTAGTTTTGTAGCTTCTCTTTACCTTATTGAAGACATTGAAAAAAAATATATATATATAATATTAAAAAATTACTGGACATAGTATCCCAGGTGCATGGTTCTCAGTTGCAAAAGGCCAAATTTATGATCAAGGATAGGAGGAGCCATGTAAAGACAAATGCCAACAGTAAGATACTTCCATTGCCAATGGATCCAAAAGACTTTCCACCCACTGGCCTGCCATCTCCATGCACTCAGCATCAGTCCATGCATTGCATGAGTTTGAAGAAGAATTTATAGACTGGTAATGGACATATGGGCTAATATCAGATTTATCTACTTAACCTGGAGGAAGCTGGGATGTTTTCATAAAGTCCAATAGCCCTTTGATGTGAATTTATCTCTTGCACACAAATCAGTGTCTCTGCATTTGTTTCTCTAGTCTACTCAGACTAACAAAATTTTCCAAAACAGCTAAAAGAATTTAACCTAGAATCTAGGCGCCCCTCTGAATCAACCACGTTCAACACCTATCTGAAGGATGACTTACCTTGGAAGTGAACTTCAAATATCCTCACTAGTGTCATTAGTGAGTCCTTTGTACCTGGAATTATGCTAATCACCTGTCTAGTTACCTCTTTCTCTTTAGGGAGGAAGATGCTTCAAATAACAGAGACTCTGATAAACTTCCACAATCCAGGACAAATGCTCATAATCTACTGCCATGTTTGATTACACACACACACACACACAAACACACTATTTCAAAATATCATTTAATTCTGTATCCCACTTTAAATGTGTACAAGCCATTCTCTCATAGAATTAAAGCTAAATGGTGGACTCCTCTTCAGTAACCTGATGACTTCATCTCAATCTCATTTGGAATCTAGTTATATAATTAGTATTTGACATCCAGTTGCAAAAACATTATCCTCACTTGCCTATCAGAGAAAATAGATGTTTTATAGCAAGGTATCAGGCTTCTCCATGAGATTTTGGTGGGTAATACCCCAAAAGGTGTTCCAAACTCATTGAGATTGCATCACTGCATTTTTCTCAAATAAGAGTACATAATGTTTTCTCTGCAGATCTATCTAGATAAGATAGGCTGGATGAACAGCCTGGAGGTGAAAACAATGGAACTGATAGTTCCAGGGTAGACATGGGAGAGCAAAGAGGGGTAAAGCAGGTGGTGTTGTCCAGCCGAGGTATACAGGAATAGAAAGGGATTCAAAGTCATTGACAGGGTGGGTGTGAGAGATCTGATAGGGATTGATCAAGACTAAGGCAACAGAGAAAATGCTGAAACCCAAATGGAGGTTGGGCATGATGGTGGGACGGGAGGAGGTATAAGGAAATAGAGGAAAGAACTGGGGATTAAGAGGTATCTATAGATATTTAAATACAAGCATTTACATAGGTGCATATATTTATATACGATGATGGGGAAGTAGATCAACATGCATATACCTATAGGGTTAGTATTAGGACAGGAGATTGGACATTGCACCTCCACTCAAGTATTTCCTCGGTGAAAGAATATTTTGTTCTATTAAATTGGCATTCCATGATGTGCATCTCCCCGACATGAACACTGAACATAAATATGTGCACAAGCAAATGTAGTGAAGAAGGTTGGTGGTGTCCAGCTATCAAAAGATATAGCATCTGGAGTCTTAAAGGCTTAAAAGTAAATATGGGGCCATTCAGCTCAGAAGCAACAAAGCCCACATGGAAGAAGAAAACCAGCTTGTGGGACCAAGAGGTGTTAAAGGGATAAATTATCAGGCTTCAAGAACTAATAAGCATAATATTATATGCTCACTTTCCTCATATGATCTCTGACAAAAAAAGTATATGTGTAAACAAATGTGGTGAAGAAAGCTGATGGTGTCCAGTTATCAAAAGATGTAGCATATGTGGTATTAAAGGCTTGAGAAAACAAGCAGTCATTCAGCTCAAAAGCAACAAAACCCACATGGAAGAAATACACCCGCTTGTGGGACCAAGAGATGCCAAAGGGATCAATAGTCAGGTTTCAAGAACTAGTAATCATAACAATATATGCGCACTTTCCTGATATGATCTCTGACAAAAAAAAGTATATGTATAAGCAAATGTGGTGAAGAAAGCTGATGCTGCCCGGCTATCAAATGATGTGGCTTGAAGGCTTGAAGGTAAGCAAGTGGCCATCTAGCTCAGAAGTAAGCCCACATGGAGGAAGCTCACCAGCCTCTGAGACCACAAGGTGTCAAAGGAATCCTATATCAAGCATCAAATAAGTAAAAGTTATAAATAAGGGGAAATGCAGATTGGGGACCCAGAATCCATCAAAAAGTGAAGCGACATCCTCCTACAGAGGGGTTGCAGTGAGGAGATGAGTCAGTCAACGTATAGTGTAATAACAATGAAATGTGCAACTTTCCTCTGTTCTCAAATGCTTCCTCCCACCCACTATCATGATCACAATTCTATCAGACAGATACAGTTAAACCAGGGGATGTACCCTGGAGTTAGAAACATGGGGAATTTAAGATAGATGATCCTTCAGGACAAGTGGGGGGAATGGTGATACTGGGAGGGTGGAGAGATGGTTAAGTAGAAAGGGAGAACTAATTTCAGGGATCTACATATGACCTCCTCTCTAGGTTGCAGACAACAGGGGAGTGGGTGAAGGAACACATTGGACAGTGTATGATATAACAGGGTAGTAGCAATTTGTAAATTATTAGGGGTTCATGGGGGAGGAGGAGGGGGAGAGGAGAAATATGGGTAGCTGGAATTTTAAAAAACTAGAGGAAAGGGGGAAAGAGGAGCTTATACTAAGGGCTCAAGTAGAAAATATTTGGAAGTGAATATGACAGCATGTGCACAAATATACTTACTTAATATAAATTATGTATTGAATGTTATAAGAGCTGTAGCAGCCCCCAATAAAATCTATATTTAAAAAAAGAGTAAGAAGGAGATACTGAGGTTAGGATTGATAATTTTTGAGAGTTTGAAACTCTAGTTATATTATAATTGAATTGAAACTGTCATGAAGAAATTTCTCAGTCACCATGGAGCAAACACCAGATAAAGCTTTGGAGTGATGGAACATTGCAGCGATGATCAAACTCTTTGCTTAAAGTGTCTTTGAGCAACAAAAAGTTAAGACTCAATTTTTAGGAGCTCAAAAAATCTGTTCAGTGGACATCACTTGTTGCAGAACATAGGTAAATAATATAGAAAAGTTAGAATTGGACATGCACATAATTAGACAATGAGATAGATACAAATCACTGCAACAGTCTTCCAGACACTAGACTTATTTGAGTGGCTACCCTCAGAAATAGGCACATAAACCAGGTCACCTTTACAAAGAACAATGGGGATTGTTAATCTGCCTTTCACTCATAGTCCTGTCTTTTACTGCTGCTTCACATGTGGTAGAATGTGTGAGTCACATAATTTCATGTCAAGCTGAAAGTAGGGGTGGGGTCTAGCCTGTCAATCAGGTAACAACCTGATGGTGCCTTCTTGTAAGGGTGATCTCCTTATAAGGAGTGTCCTGGGAACCGAACCACCTCCTAGCGCTCTTCTTTCACCACCTTGCTTACAAAACACTAAGAGGTTCACAAGAGTCTCATAATGCTTCCACTGCCATTTGATCCACAAGGCTTTTCACCCAATCACTTATTATGAACATCCTGCATTTTGCATCATCATTGTGGCTGTATGGGTCTGAACAGGAAACTATGAACTGGCATCAAACTTATGGACTAGTATCAGACTAAGGAATTTGATCTGAACTGAGCTGAGATGTTTTCCCCATGTATAACTATTTCTTGGTCTCTCTCTCTCTCTCTCTCTCTCTCTCTCTCTCTCTCTCTCTCTCTCTCTCTCTCTCTCTCTCTCTCTCTCTCTCTCTCTCTCTCTCTCTCTCTCTCTCTCTCTCTCTCTCTCTCTCACACACACACACACACACACACACACACACACACACACACACACCTGAGAGTCATGGATTTGTTTCTTTACTCAACCTGGGCCAGCATATAGAGAGGAAAAAATGGCTTGGATTAAAAGTGATGATTGCAGATTCTGATCAACACTAAAAGTTTCTTGGTGAAGTGAGAAACTCCACTGTGAGTTTAAAGAGTGTTATCACTGCCATCTTAAGCCAGTCCAAATCTGAGGGCAATTACCAGTACGCTGTCTTCAACCTCTAATGAGGAGGAGCAAATGCATCAGTGCCAGAAACTAGAAGCTGTTTCTTCTGTACACAGAGTCCTGTCTCCATCCTAGGCTTGGGTCAGGCTAAAATGCATCTTCAGTACTGTCTACACACATATGTCTAAACACTAAACTATAATGGTGGTGAGGAAAAGTCCTAGAAAACTCAGGGAGAAGCACTGCACTTATAAAAATAGATAGATGTAGATTTATGTAAGCATGTACACATACACATCAGAGTTAGATGGTGTTGCCTGAAAGTGTCTGCACAGACAGAACATACAGGGACAGAGGAGCTCTCTTTCTTTTTCCTTTCATTGCATCAGATCTGTGCTTGAGAGATTCTCAAAATTCAGGTAGGATGTCTTTAAGACCTTACGTTGGCTCTTGTGGATTTATTCTAATTTTCTTCAGCTTCAACCTGAATTTCTTGTTAGATGTTGTTAAGTTAAGGCTGACACATAGCAACAGGATGGATAATTGAAAGAAGCACTGCACTGTCCTCATAATTGTTCCTCTCCATCCATGGATACAACCGTCATGCCAATCCATCCCATTAAGGACCTTTCTCATCCTCAAGCATTTCAATTTCTCCTCTCTGTGAGCAAACGAGGTGGTGTAATCTGTATACCGCAGGTCATTAGTAAACTTTCCTCCAGACTTGATGCCATAGGCTTCTTCATTTAGAGCTGGATTGTATGGAGAACCCAAATTTACATATAAGCAATTGATGGTCTGTTAGACAGTCAGCCTCTGGTCTTATTTCAATTGCTAATAGTGAGCTTACCATCATCTCTTCCCATAGCTATAGTCAATTTTATTTTTATGGATTCCAACTGGGGAATCCTTTTGTTGAAGAAACATGTTTACTATAAATAATATGTGGGTCTTTCAAAGTCTGCTGTGTGATCATCAACTGAATTTCTGTCTCCAAGGCCATATTTTTAAACTATGGTTCCCTCTCATTTGTTTCCCACTTTTGCGTTCAAATCATCAGTAATTATCAATGTAACTTGATAGTATGTTTGATCAATTTCAGACTGAAGAAGATACTAGTAAGATTCTTCAGTTTCTTTAGCACTAGTATTTGAAGTTGGTGCATAATTGTAACTATAGCTACGTTGATTGGATTTCCTGGAAGGTGGAGAGATACAATCCTATAATCATACGCTTTGTACTTCAAGCTAGATCACAAAATGCCCTTTTTGAGGATGAACGCAACACCATTTCTCTTGATTATGTCACTTCAGCCATAATAACCCACATAATTTTCTGATTCAAAATGACCAATACAAGTCATTAACACTTTGAATATCCGTTTTATGTGCTTCATCTCATTTTTGACTATAATTTTCCTAGATTCATAAGACTTAAATTCCAAGTTATTGCTATTTTTAGATATTTGCAGCTGTTTCGTCTCACCTTGAGTTATAGCCAATTAACAAATGAAGATTCTAGTGGCTCTGCTCCCACAGAGTCCCACTTCCCTCTGGTCAGGCCAACTTAATCAAATCTACTCTGAGAGAGCAGTTCCTTCTCCATCGCTTTCCAATTGTCTTCTTAATGGAGGCGTCATCCTCTGGCATTGTCTCTGACAATATTCTGTTTACCATCATTTGGCCTTCATGATCTAATAATCTTTTTATACTCTTTATAAGATTTTCAGCAGCTACTTACTCTGAATTTGGCAGCGTATTCCTACTTCATGATGTGCTCCTATGCCAGAAGCTCCCCTGAAACCTGTTTACCTTTGATGACTCTTTCAACATTTGAAATACCAGTGACACAGTTTCCAGCATGACACCAACATACAAGCTACCACAGTAAGACAAAAGAAATGGTGTCTGAATATCAAAGGTTTGGAGTCTTCCTCTTATCTTATTGCTGATTTCTTCAGATATACCACGTTCTAGTTTTATTTAATCAATATTTTGATCGAATATTTTACTCAATATTGTGATTTAATCATATCTTTAAAGGAGAAAACTCTGACACATACTTTCCTTGAATTTAAACTATATAAGCAGAACAATTAATGTTCTCTGTTCAAGTTACTCCCTCCTGTTCTGTAAATAGATTTTTCATGAGCACCAATACAGTTCTGGAATTCCTGTTCTACTCAATTTGATGAATAATTTTTATGACCCACAGAGGTGAATCATTTTGGCAAGTATATAAAACACAAGTAACTGCTTTCTGGTGCTCTGTTTTCAGCCTAGATCCATCAGACATCAGCACTGATATTTCTCTTGCCTTCCTATTTTCTAAATCCAGTATGAATTTTTCACAATTCCCAGTTTATGCAGGGCTGCCATGTGTTTGAATTATTTTCACCAAAAATGTATTAGTACGTGATATCAATGATATTATTCAGTTGTTTACACATTCCGTTTTTATACGTTGGGGTCACTTTTCTTTATAATGGGTACACATATGGATCTCTTCCAGGCTATTTGTCAGGGAGTCAATTCGAAGTAGCTTGTTGTAGAGGATTAAGTGCTGCTGGTGTTTCATCAGCTTGTTGTGACCCTTCAATTGGTATACCATCAATCTGGAGATGTATTTTACACTAAAGCCTTCAGTGCAGCTTTGGCTTCTTTCTTCAACACCACTGGTTCTTTATCATTAGGAATCTGTTCAACTGGTTGAATGATGACCAATTATTTCTTTACACAGGGAATCTGTGTATTCTTTTCATCTTCTTTTGGTTCTTTCATCGTCATTCATATTTTGCCCCTATCCCCTAAATGTTGTAATTAATTTTTTTCCTACATCTTTTTAGCATTAGATAAGCTTAATATTTTCCTTTTGTCACTCTAAATGTAAGTGTTGGCTGTGCAAATTTCATCAAAAGACTAATTTGCAAATTAGACACATATTGTAATATCATTGTATGAAATTGTCAATCAAAATCCATTCAACTTTATGTCTAGAATATCAACCTCTAAATGTTTCATCCAGTTATGATGCTCTCCAATTTTCTAAGATTCATATTTGATATACTCAGTGATATAATTATTAATATTTATAACTCTCTTCATTTTGAGTCATGCTCCATTCACAAATTAATGACCAGGAAGAATTTCTTAGCTAAGCTATTTTAGTGAACTCTCTTTTGGTCAAGTAATACTTCATTCATACTTTGAGTGCCTTCCAACCTCATCTTCGGTCACCATATCTTGAAAGGTTCAGCTTCTGTAAAAAAAGTTTTTATGATGAATCTCTTAGAAAACGATGGCCTATTCCTGCTTCATAGTCTGTTTTTCATCTGAAACTTCAGTAAAACTTGTTTCCCGTGGAGAACACTGATGGTATTCCAAAGTGGTGGAACAGCTGCTAGCATAACATCAACAATCAGGTCACCACAACATGACACATTAACAGAAGAGTGGTGTTTTCTGTATTTCTTTTTTTGATTTACAGGCTTTTATTTTATTATTATTTTTATTTTTTATTCTATTTTATTTTTATTATTTTTATTTTTTAACCTCCTTTCTTTTTTTTCATTCTATTTATTTATTTTACAATTTTGTTTTGTTTTGTTATGGTGATCTTCAAAATTAACAAGTGAATGGCAGCACAGCTGCAAGTCAAGCTTCAAAGGCCAGGGCTGTTTACAGTTACAAAGGTGACAAACTAACCCCAAGCAACAAACTGCAACAGAGTTCAGGCATATCCTGCCTGTACCCAGGTCAAGCAAGTCCGGGCTGGATGGCTCCAGACAGGTCCCCCTTTTTTATTTTTTCAAGTAATATCCTCCCAGGAACTCTGGCTGTCTTACACTGTCAGGACACACACTCAGTCCTTACCTGTCATCGGTCAATGGCCTTCTAATGTCACCATGGCCTGTCTTAGGTTGGTAAAGAGTGCTCCTGATCTTACCCGTCATTGGCTGTCAAGTTCAGCTCACGGAGGCAGAGGGTCTTATCACATACTCGTCGTGTGTGACACTCTGTTCGAGATCGCTCATCTCCAAGCGACAATAAAGAACTTGCAGGGGCCTTGCTTGAATGGTCTCAATCTGTTACTTAATAAATGCCATGAGGTTGTTGAATAATACTGGCCGCAATGAAAGCAAAAGCAATAAACTAACGAGGGGGCCCCAAAGTGGCAAGAGGTAAGGGAACAGTCCATTGAGCCCGGTCCACAGTGGATTGGTGGTCAACTCCTTTCTTCTCTTTCCCAAGTTTTTTTGCCGCTGCTTGATTTTGTCTCTTATGATTCCAGATTTGTTGGCATAAAAGCAGCATCTTTCCTGTAAAGCCAAACAAATACCTCCCTGCTCTGCTGCAAGTAAGTCTAAACCTCTTCTATTTTGTAATACTACTTCTGCTAAAGAATCTACCTGATCTTGCAAATCTTGTGTAGTGCCTGATGAGGCCTGCATATCCAAGATTAGCTGCCTAGATAACTTGGTATGTTGCAGTTCCAAAGGCCACTGCAGTACTGGTCCCTAATCTTACAAATAGGTCACCTAGTTGCACTGCCCTTTAGCTCTTCCTGCCATGTAATCAATAGCAGGGATA
>PVJH01033286.1:0-21754 GCA_004026705.1 Nesogale talazaci
TCCTTCCTCTAGCCTGCAGGCTAGAAATGTCCCCTGAATGGGGTCTTGGTAAAGCTTGGCCCCCCTGTTGATGGGGGAGGCGTAGGGCACCCATCTCTCTACTCAGTCTTGCACCTGAACGGAGAATCTCTGTGTGCTTTTCACAGTCTGCAGGCAGGGAGAGCAAAGCATGATTTCAAACCACCACTGGCTCACCTGAGAATTTTAATATAAAATGAACGCTACAGGAGGAAACAAATTAATAGTAAGGTTTTTTTTCTTTACAAGCATGATGATGGGGGTCTTTTCATTCTATTTATGTGAACTTCCATGTTTCATTAAGCTGAATAGAAGACGCTTCTATCTCACTTTAAAAACACATGCTAACTGCTGCAAATCTTGAAGATTATTGACCACCATAATGCGTCCAAGTATAAATGTAAGCGTAAACCTCTTTTTATGTATCTAGTTTGTAACAAAGATCTTTCTCTTACAGCGTTCACTTCATAGGCACACACACAGGATCCACATCTGATAAATCTTGGAATCTCTGCCTTTGACAACACACACTAGATAAATGAGTGTCAAATGCAAAAGCCTCACCCATAAGCTTCCGGAGGGGGGCGCCCCGGCGGCGGGGTAGTGGGTCTGTGTTGGACTGTGATCCCAAAGGGTGGCAGCTGGAATCTATCAGCACCTCCGAGAAAGAACGATTGGGCTCTCTACTCTCTTAAACACAGTCTTGGAAAGCCAGAGGGAGTCACTGTGGGTCAGCATGGACTCGATGACAGGGTGTAGAGACCAGGGGTCCTCAAACTTTTTAAACAGTGGGCCAGTTCACTGTCCCTCAGACCGTTGAAGGGCCGGACTATAGTTAATAACAACAACAACAACAACAACACAACTATGAACAAATTCACTGCAGGCTTGGAATGAGGCGGCTGCTAAGTAGGACAGGCAGCAGTGGCAAAAACACCCGTTGGCCAGATAAATGTCTTCAGTGGGCCGCATGTGGCCCACGGGCCATAGTTTGAGGACGTCTGGATAGACGTAGGGAAATGTAAATGAATTGGTCTTCCACAGTGCCATAATTAGCCCCAACTCACGGTAAATGCAGGCACAGGGAATGGAATACTGCCCAGTCCTGCGCCGCTTCCAAGACCCAGAGGCTTTTTCCCTGGCAAACCTTCGGAAGTGCGTCACCAGGCCTTTCTGCCTCATCCATCTTAGTCTGGAAGCTCTGCTGGAACCCCAGCCTCCACTGACAGACCAGTGGGAACGATGCCACAGAAGGGCCTTCGTTGGAAATGGCACCTAACTCTCTCTCCATGGAAGAAGACATGTCTACACTGAACTCCCACTGCCTTGAAGTAAATGCATATGCACTTTTAAAAACAGTTTCAATCATTCGATTGCGTTTCTTCTATTGATTTTCTTTCCCCATTTATGTGATTTCACAGTTTTTGCTTATGATTAGCAAGACTTTGAAGCTGATTTAGCATCGGGCTGCTCACCCAGAGATCAGTTGTTCAAACTCGCCAGCTGTTCGGGGGGGAAATGAGGCAGTCTGCTCACGTGAAGACGTAGCCTCTATGGGGCAGTTCTATTGGGTCCTTTAGGGTCGCTGGAGTCAGAACCGATGCCAGGGCAGTGTGCTTGATTTGGTTTGGTTTTGGGCTGATTTTGTTAATTTTGTTCCATTACATTCACCTGATGTTTAAAGGCATCACCCACACTTTCCTGGCAGACATCTGTGGCCTGTGAGAGGCTGTTTCCTCTCCTTCAGGTCTCCGTCAGGTGGCTAGGGGGTGGGTGGCTCACCTGAAGACTGGCTGCTAATCTTTCGACCTTTCTCTGAGGGAGAAAGGAGGCTGTCTGCTTCCCTACAGACTTACAGTCTTCGTAGCCTTATATTACACAGGATTGCTGTGAGTGGAAACCCACCTGATGGCAGTGATCTTGGATGTTAGGTTACAGACCTTGATCCATGGCAAAAGCACAACTCTAACTCTTCCCAGTTTGGGCCATATGAGTTTTGAAGCTCTTGCTTCTCAGCTGCAAGGGGCCTTGGCAGTGGGAGGCCCTTGCGCCCAGTTTCTAGATCCGGATAACCTCAGGTCATGCCCTTTGCTCCCCGATCCCCAGGGTCTTCCCAATACTGACCAAGTCTTCTTAAATCGGCATGTAAGCTCAATAGACAATTCCCTCCAGGGGTGTACACCCACATATTCCACCAGCAGGTCAATTCCTTTTGACCGCTACGGTGCCCCTCTCCCTCTCAAAATTATCCTGCCCCGACATTTTCTTAGCACACAGTCTCATGCCCCACCTAATCTCCCAACTCAAGACCTCTGTACTAGATTTCTCCTTCTCTCTGCCGTGGCCCCCAACACATCCTTTTCTTCCGACCTCAGTCACCGTCTAGGAGCGGACCAACTTCTTTCGGATAGCCTGCTTCCCTCTGGGAGCCCCCTTCCTAAAACAGACTCTGGGGTTGTCACCCCCTTGCTTTAAGACTTCTCCCACACCTATACCCCGTGCCTCCATCAACCCCCACTTGCACGATGCTGAACCACCCCGACATGATGAGCATGATGTCACCTTTAGCTATGTCGGTATGCCCACTCTCCCAATTTTTATTACTTTTCTTTTTTGCTTTTGGCTTATTGCTTTTGCTCCATTTTTCATTTTGATGCTCTGCTCCCACTCCCTTTAAAATGAAAACCGATGTTGAGACTATATAATATTGACTTGGGACAACATCATTTCTATAGGCTTTCCAACTATATGACAGCTTCTTCCTTTTCTCATATGCTCGATAAACTCTTTCAATAACCATCTGTTTTAAAAAATAAGTGGGGGGCTGAGCCCCGGTGGCGTAGTGGTTGTGCGCAGGACTGCAGTCCACTGGGTTGGAGGTTCAAATCCAGCAGCAAGGCTGGGCCTCCTACTCCTACCACCAGAGGGCAGTTAGCCCCCCCCCCCAAATAAAATAATTGGAGGGCTGAGCCCCGGTGGTGTAGTGGTTGTGTGTGGACTGCGGCCCACTGGGATGGAGGTTCAATTCCAGCAGTGGCTCCATAGAAGCAAAGGCAGAGCCTCTTACTCCCACCACCAGAGGGCAGTGATGCCCCCCCAAAATTAAAAAATAATTGGAAGTATTTAGGCATTGGGGGGCTCACCCATCAATTTCTTGTTCTCCCCTCACTTCCCACTGTTCTCTCCTCCCTTCAGGTATTTTTCTAACATGAGAGGTACTTTATTTTCTTGATTGATTTTGTGGGCCCTCAATAAGGTTTTGTGGTTTCATTATTGTCTAATTCATAGAAACGACCTGCTCTGATTTTGCAATCTCTTGAGTCTGTTTCAATATACTCCATTGGGTGGGTAACGGCTTCTCACTTGCTATTTATTGCTTCTAATTAATTCCTTGGATCATAGCCTTCAGGTATTAATTTAGTACTTGATTCCTTGAAGTTTCAGCCAGAAATAGTCTGGCCATACTGTTCTGTTCCACTCTGAGCGCTGCTGCAATCATATCTTTCGTCGACTGCTGAATAACTGCTTCTACTGAGCAGGGTCGACTCATGAAAGAAAGACGGGAAGACACTTTCGACAGCCCATAGTTCTGCCCCATGTGGTGCCTGCTTAGCACAGCATTCACTCCACTGCCTTGGAGGCTGCAGTGGTCCAGCTGCCTGCTTATCAAGTCCAAACCTGTCTTTTCAAGTTCACTTATACAAACTATTCTGCTCATTCAATTGCATTTCTCAACACATGTCCACAGAGATCCTCCACTCCATAGAGACTAGACAGCTTGCCTGACGTTATCCATAAAGTTAATCAACAAATCCACACAGTTCCCTACCTTCCAGCATGTGACAGTAGCTAAGGCATTTAGGTTTTGTTTGGGTTGATTTCCTACTTCCTAATGAGGGTTTGTTGTGAGCATTAAATAGATAATGTGGCTTGGATCAGGTACTAAGTCCTGGCATAGCAAGGCCCTCTTAAAAATTAGTTCCCATTATTGGGTTAGATTCATACCAAGATAAACCTGATACATTACATGTATAAAGTCTCTATTCAGGACGAAAGCCTAGGCCCAATAGAAGCTAACAGATGCTGTGCTCCTGAGAGGCCCACCTACAAACACCCCACCAGCTGGCAGTAGGAGCTGTCTCTGAACCAAAAGCAAAGCTGCCAATGAGCAGGGGCACTGAGAGCTCACAGTGGAGGAGAGGAGGAAGAGATGGTTATGAAAGGAAGGCGAACCAGGGAGAAAATTCCAGATAAAGGAGGAAGCCTCCCCCCAGGGGTAGGCTGGAATCAACACAGATTTTTTAGATGCACTAGCCACCAGGTTAGAGCCAGGTCCATCAAGGTTAGGCTGGTTGTATGTCCAAATACATATGAAGGGGCCATAGGCAAACAAGGGGCTGACGGGCAAACACTGCTTGCCTGCTGCTTTTGTGCACTCACCACACCTGAAATGTCCTCTCTTCCTCTCACTGGTCTTCCATACTAGGCACTACAAAACCTTCCTTGAGGGCAACACACTGCTTGGATGTCCAGGACCATCAGATTGTCTGAACCGTATCATCGTTACTCCATCCTCTCTAATTTGACAAACTGGTATAAAGAGAAAGACCTTGTTTCTCTTGTAGGTTCTTAAATCTATGTTCCCAATCAGAAGATAAACTCTCTCCTGCCTTCTTTCCGTCAATCTGAAGATAGCCTTTGGAATACTTATTCTTGTCCAGAATGATGGCTTCTGCTTCTATTTCTGGTCTCATTATCTCCTCCTTCTCAGCTTCTCCCTGTGCACATAGGTGTCTAGCTAGAAAGCTACATTTGTCAGCCTCTCTTGCGGCTAAGTCACATAATTCTGTTCTTGCAAATGGAATGTGAGCAGTCACAAGCTGTGTCCAGCTAATCTAAAAGGTAATTTCTTGCCCAAATAATCCTCTATTGCCTCTTCCTCAAGCTTGAGCAACAAGGTCATTAAAGTGACTCAACTTCCATATGCAATTGGGCACAAAATTTTAGGGGATAACAATAAGATGGAAGAAAGCAGAGTCCTTGAATGACCTTGTGGAATTAAGTTGCCCCACCAGAACACACCAGCCCCTCTTAACGGAGATAAAAATGAATGGCCTGGTTTAAGCTTTTGTATGTTGGAAAGTCTGGTTCAACCGTTTCCTTCTACTCAACTAATAAAGTTCTGTCTTCCTTAGTACACTGATTCCAGGTTTTGAACTCCGCACATTGCTTCTTGGCTGTCAGGCTATCTTTTCTACCTCTTTCAAACCTACAGGTGATGACAAAACTAAATTCTGGCCAATGAAATACAAGCAGGGCTGTTAGCTGGGAGTTCTGGGTTTTCATAAAATTAACGATCTTCATCCTGTTTCCTTTTCTCTGCTACCTGAAGTGGGGCTCTAGTGGCTAGGGGGTCACACAATCTTCTTGGGCCATGAAGAACTGTGAAGGGAGTGGGAGGACCCAGGATAACCACCACCTCAGCTCTGAAATCCCTCCTTCTAGCTTTCTTTACATGTGCACAACGCTCGCATGTTATTTACTAATGTGTATTTTCTGTAGTGGGGCTTAATCCTAACAAAAACCACATCCGGTCTCATTCGGTTGGTTATTGGGACGCAGATTTCTACCCCCAACCTGATTCTTCAACATACCACTCTTAGCAGAAGACCCCTTTTAAAATCGCATGAGCAAGAGACCAGTTTCCATACCTTCTCAACAAACCAGCTTGACTTATGTGCTCTGCCGTGGCAAACTGTCCCCAACCCCCATCCCAACCCAGCCCGGCTCCAGCAGACGCCAGCCAAAGTAGTTCGCACAGGGGACTTGCCCAGATATGAGGACAGGAGAGCGGAGGGGAGGGCCTGGGAAGGAAGATGAGTGCTCTGGTGCAGGGCTAGCAAGTCGGGACCCAATGCTGATGTTGGGGAGGCAGCGTTCTGGCCAATACAGAAAGGAGAGAAGAGAGCATCTCTCTAAGTGGGGCTAAGGCTCTCCGAGGTTGCATCGCACCAACCGGCCCCCTGAAGACTCTGTGCAATGTGGTGAGCATCAGGGCACCAGCCAGCAGGAATCTCACACGTCTAGGCCAGATGGCTGCCTTCTCTTCCATGGCCCCCGTCCCGGCAGGGGGCTGGGGGCGAGCTGCTGGGAAATGGAGGAGCCGCGCACGGCACCACCTGCCCCTAGGCTGGCAGGGCTTCGGTGACCTGTCAAGCAATGGCAGACGAGAGGTGCAAATCGCTCCACCGAGCCTTCCTTCCTGCGGGCAGTGCGCTCCCCATCCCCGCCTGGCAGCGCCCAAGGACCCCTGACTTCCACCCCAGCGCCCCTTTCTAGCCGGAATGCCAAGCGCGGGTCTTTGCACCGCAGCCCTTCACCACCCCCTGTCCCCCCGCGCCCCCATCCCTCCCGCCCCAGCCCCCACGCCCAGCCTCACCCTCCTCGGACAGGTAGCGCAGGTCGTAGAACTCGCCGGCGAAGGTACCGTAGGAGGAGTCGTGGCGCGGCGCCTCCTCGTCTGCGCCCGCGTCGCCCCGCGCACGTCCCCGGGGTCCCCGGCCCCCAGCCCCCGCGCCGTCGTCCGCGGGGCTGGCGACACAGGCGGCGGGCCCGGCGAGCCACAGCAAGAGCAGAGGCGCCCAGGGCCGCGGGCGCAGCGGCGGCGGCAGCGCCATCGCCGCGCACCGATCCCGCAGCCAGGCCACTCGGGCCGCAGCGGGGCCGGGACTGCGCCGCCACCGCCGCCAGCACGCGCCCGCCCGCCGCCTCCTCCCCGCAGCCTGCGCAGCCGCCGAGCCGCCGCGTCCGCCCCCGGCGCGCGCATCCTCGCTGGGGCGCGCCGCCCCCCTCTGCCTCCCGGCCTCCCCGGCCTCGCCCGCACTCATCTTTCTGATTCCTCCCAGCTGCGCACCTCTTGGGCCTCCCTGCAAGTCCTCCTGCACCGGCGTCCCCTTCTAGACCCCCTGCTACTTGAGGGTGGACTGCGGACCCACAGCCTCTCCAGCACCGCGAGGCTGGTGAGCGGCGCGGAGTCCCACTGCATACCCGCCATTCACAACCTGCTTTCAAATCAGATGTCCCCACCAATCCGAATCCAGGGTCACATTTAAGATAACCCTGGCTCCAAAGGGTTCACCTGAACCCAGCACTGGGACACGCCTCGCCCGCCCATTCTGTGTGGGCGCTTCTTGGTTTGAATAAGACACTTTGCTGTGGATTGTCACAGAAGAAAGTGGAACTAGTAAAATCCTCCTTCTAGAGATCGGAAACTTGGGGTGCTTTGAGCCAGAGGAGAAAGTACAGCTCATTTCTCAGGGCCGGATTCCTCGATGATAAATTATGGGGTGAGCTGCTGTCTACAAAACCCAGCGGTTTGAGCCCAGCAGTCACTCTTCAAAACAGAGATGGTGGGGCTCAGGTGTAAAGTTTTGGGACCCCAAAGGGGCAGTCCTACTCTGACCTTATAGGATCGATGTGAATGGGAACTAGCTTGATGGCAGTGAGGGTGTGTGTGTGGAGGGGGGCGGGGGGGGGACTTGGGGGTGGGGTGGGGGTTGAATTATCCAGAGAAGTGGCTGGTGGGCCGTCTAACCTGCCCCTTCAAAACCAGACCCCTGGTTTATTCTGTTTGCTCCCAGCAAGCACACAGAGGCAGGTTCCTACCCATATCTAAATGGTCATGCTGAATTCTCAACTCTGCCAACCGCAGCTTGTCACTGGTTTCTGGTGGTTTATTCAGCCGGTCACTCACTCACCGAAGCACTCAGTGCAAGCCAGGTCCCAGACTTCGATTCTGATAACTGGGGTTGGTGTGACCACTCATCCAAGCTGCTAATTTCCACTAGAGACACGAACACATGCCTTTCGCACTAGTGTTGCACAACCTTTCTCTTTCTCTTATTTCATTGCAAAGACACAGAAAATAGTGAGAGAGGCAGCAAAACAGAGAGGGTCCAAAGGTAGACCCAGAAGTTGGACTTCCCTGGGTCGCAATCAGCAACCTGCCATGATTAGTGACTTCCACAAGGGCAGTGAAGATGCCATCAAATGAACAAGGAAGATAGGTTTGTTCCGGGGTATTGATACAGGAACAACTACAAAATGCCAATATTTAAAAGGGACTTAGTGCCTTCAAGTTTTTAAGGCATGAATAGCTGGCTTTGACAGACAAAAACAAAGCAAAACAGCTTAACTACCATGAGTCAATGCTGACTTATTGTGACACCCCCAGGCCCACCCCATGAGTTTCCCCAGAATGTAACTGTTTACGGGGAGTAGAAAGCCCAGTCTTTCTCCCTTGGAGCTGCGGGTGGTTTCAAACTGCCGTCCATACAGATAGCACCTAACCACTACACTCCCAGGGCTCCATACCGTGGCAGGCACTACTGTCAAAACAGGGTGAAGTGCTAGCAGGTGACTCAGCTTTTAGGGGTTTGCTGTTGGATGACAGTAGCAGATGGAGGGGCAAGCAGTGGGGTTTAAACTCGTGCCTCCTCACAGGTTCATCAAGCTGTTTCCAATGAAATCATTAGTGGGTATCATGAGCCCCTACAATACACCAGCTGTTGCCAGAAACAAATCTGATGTGTCGTTGGGAAAAGGTAGACGTTGATTACTCAAAAAAACACAACAGAGACTTCTCCCCAATTTCATTATTCCTGGCTGGATATGTGCCATAGCCAAATGAAAAAAAAAACAATTATGCTTACGCTCTTTTCAAATAAAGTTTAATCCTTCAGAAAGTAAAAATCAAAAAACAAAACCCCACTTCCTTAAAAAATGGAGATGGCTGTTCATTGGAGAAAGCATTGGATTTCTGATTTCAATGTTGATGACTTGGCTTATGGATTCACGCTGTCACCTGTCATTTTCTCGGACCCTGCCTTTATTTGGTTACTGCAATTAAAAGTGACAGATGATGTGATAGGTTTGTTGTGCTAACATGGCCAATGTGAGATTAATTGAAGGGCGGAGAGATAAATGGTTCAGAGAGCCTCACCTTTCTTATCTCTTGTCTTTGGAGCTTCCAACCAGTGTGCGGCAGACTGCTTTGCTTATTCTGTGCCTTCATTTGTAAGCTACACTACCTGTGAGACACCTAATCCATGCACTGCGTCAGTGTAAAGTGAGGTTCTTTCAAGACCTGTTTCACCACAGTACTGGAATATACATCTCTTGAGCTGAGGACTGTCATATGATTGACTGTTGGTGACCTGCCTTGCTGTTTGCTACCTGTGGCCAGGTAGTCTGAATTGCTTTTAGAGGACTACCCAGCGACCCTGGAGACTTGAAGGACTGCTAATGTATTAGCTGTCTCATGGAACTGAGTTGCACCAAGCCATTCATACTGCTTTATAAATTGTTTATTTCTCATGTTAGATATCTATATAAGTATATATATATACATATATATATATATATAATTACTAGTGTCCTGGTTTTGTTTCTCTAGAGAACTCTAACAGAGAAGGTATCATATAGATGGCAAATGAACACCAAGTCATTCTCTTCCTGGTAAATACCGATATCTGTTTCCCCATATCCCACACCCCCAAATCCACTGTTAGCAAGTCCACTCCAACTCTCAGCAGCCCTAGATAAGGTTTTCAGATTCTAAGTCTTTATGAGCACAGGCAACTCCATTTTTCTTTTCGGGAGCAGCTATTGATTTGGAACTTGCAGTCCAAATCTCTCTCATCAGGCCACCAGAGTCCTCCCCTTCCAAATAGGTCTGATGTGCTTTGTTCTTGTTCTCCTCCTCGAGCTGTAATAGGCTGGGGGGAGCATTTTTAACCACAGCCAAAATGAGGTTCTGCAGGGACTCTGTGGATTTCAAAGACCTACCTGTGAGGGAGGACATGGGGCCCATGAATTCCTAAGGGTCACACTTGGACTTCTGGGGAGGTGTGAGGCCTCTTTGAAGGTGCTGAGATGTATGTTTTTTTTTTTTTCAGGGAGCCAACCTAGAGTCACTCCAAGTCGGGGTGCCTCCCCAGCATGATGTGTTTTGTCACCGAAGGGTTCCCAATTCCCTACAGACTCAGCTGCATGCAGTCTGCATGCAGACTCGGCTGCATGTTCTCTCCCCACCTTTTAAGTTGTCTCTTGGGTGTACTTGTTATTGTTTCCTACAGGATTTATGCCCAGAAAAGACTAGAGGGAGACCACTCTCAGAATGTGTTCCCATCTTAGCTCTATCCCAGGCTTGGCAGAGATCTGCTTCTCTTCCCCATGCCACCACCACCCTCACCCCCCACCATGTGAGCCCACCTGGTGGTTAAGAAGTACCATGGTTTCCTCTTCTGTGCAAGTTTCCCAGGAAAGAACTTCCTCTGAACCAACTGAATGAGAATTGGCTCTTCATTCAAACATTTAACTTTGGAGGTTAACTAGGGTTTAATTTTATTTTCATTAAAATAGAAAAGCACTTTGATTTTCTCTTCTCGTCAAAGCACTTTGATTTTCAGCCCACTGCTGAAAATGGTCATTTTCATCCTACAGCAACAGCATCGCAATCTATATTTTAACAAGAATTTTCACAAAATCCACATTTCTAACCTGGGGATCTTGTGAAATTGTAGATTCAGATTTAGTATCTTTGGGGTGGAAAGGCAGGGGATTGAACCAGACCGAACTGGTTAGCCACTGCATTTCAAAGTCCTTTCTCCAAAACCAAACCAAACAATGCCTTTTCCTTACAAGTCACCTGATCTCTGATGGATAGCAGAGTTGCTCCCGCGTTTGACTGCCTAGTCTATGTGTCTTTTCACTTGAGATTTCTGAATAATAAAAGCTCTGATCTTGGAAGATTCTCAAAAAGGAAAGCTCTTATAAAGCTGCCATATGACCCAATAATTCCACTCCTAAGTAGAGGCCCCCAAAGAAATGGAAACCTTTGTCCACCCAAAGACTTGCACCTAAATGTTCACAGTAACGTAACTCATAATAGTCCCATGATAGCATCCATCAACGCATGACAGGACTGCATGGCTGTAGTATAGTCCTACCATGGGGTATATTCAAAATAAAAATAAACATAGCGCTGATGCAGGCTCCAGGACGACCCTTGGAAAAGGTACAGTAAGAGGAACTGAACACAAAAGGTTACATATTGAATGACTCTCCATTTATATGGGAGGTCCTGAATCTACCAATCAATAGCAGGCAACAGCATTGTATTCCTCAGGGGCTGCGCGAGGGGCCGATTGTGAGTGATTGCTAATGGATAGGGGCCTTCTTTCTGGGGTGATGAAAATATTCTAAAACTAGACCGTGAGGCAAATGCACAATGCTTTTAAATGGTTGGAATGATGAATTATCACACAATTTAAAATTAAAAGGCTATAAAGTTGGAAACGGTTAGATCAAGATGATACCAGAGACTCCCTGCACTATTTTGGGGAATGAAATTCCAAGTGCAAGCAGGTAAGATCTTGTTTTCCAGTCTTCCCAACCAGAACATCCTATTCAGTATTAATACTGTTAGATTGTACTCACTGCCCTCAAGTCAATTGATTACACCCCTGTGGGTTTTCTGTGACTCTAACTCTCTTTACAGGAGTAGACATCCCATCCTTCTTCCATGGAGTCGTTGGCAGGTTCAAACTGGCAACCTTATGACTGGCAGCTCAGCACATAACCACTACACTACCAGAGCAAGTCCTTAGTAGATAATCCACAAACCTGTGGGTTGCAGCATTCCCAGGAGGTAACCACACATGTCCCTCAGTCTGAGGCCCGCCACCCTTTGGAACTTTGCTTTGGATTGCTTCTGTTAGCTAGCCAACACAAGTGTGCCGAGTGTTCTGCACAGAGCTTTGGGGTTGGTTTTTAAGTGCATAGCAAAGGTGAAGTGATTCTACCAAATTCATTTTAGAGATGCCAAATCCCCTCTCCATCTCCGCTCTCCCTACCCCAATCCCCTCCCCACAATTCCATCTCCTCTGGTCACAGTGTCAAGCACCCACCAGACACTGACAAGTCAAATAACCAAGACAACGGCTGAAACAATGGAATCCTCTCAATTTTACTGGTTAGAGTTCAGCTGCCAGAGTACTGGATTTCTACAAAAAATCAAAAACAAAAACAAACCCAGCCAGCTTGTAGAGTGGTCAGACTTCCAGAGACGTCGACCTTCTGAAACATCTGAGAACCCAGGGGGCAGCGGGGAATAAGCAGGAGGCTTGAGGCCTCCAGAAAACAGCAGCCCAAAAGGCCATGCATCGCGAAGCAAACCTGACAGGTGGGGAATACTGGTGTTCCTGGCTTCCTCAAGAAATCTTCCGTTTTGCCCCAGAGGTTTCCCTTGGAGAGCAGGAGATGAGGACGGGAAGCCTTCGGAAGCAGCTCAGAAGAGGAGACTGTGGGAGCGGCCAGCACAGACAGGAACATAGTTTGCATGGAGCATACGAGAGAAAGAACAGCTGCAGCTGTTTCAAAATATAGCTGGGGCTCATGTCCTTGGGATGAGAAGGCCCCGAACACTACAACAGCCCTGAAGACGTCATCGATGGAGTACACGGCAGTAAAAGTCATTGACGAGAAGAGCATTGATAGACGGTGAAAGGCAACGCCCAGGCCAACACATGTTGGTAGCTCTTGATGACCTCACTGCACCTCTGGATGGTACAAAAGGAGCGGACGCTTATCATAATGATGTGACTCATCAAGGAAAGGTCACGACCTCTCCAGTATACTTTGTTTTACTAAGGCAGGGGAGTGTGTACCACATCTTAGAAAGATTTCCCTAAAAAACAAACAAACCACAAAAGCAACCGAAATAAACCCAAAATTGTCAAATTGTAAAGAGTCAGCACTCACAGGGGCTAATCTTCAGTTATCTGAATATCTGCATACGTGCCTCATTTGACAGCAGCTGTAAATGAGGCATTACTTTTATATATATATAATCATTAGTATCAAATTATTGGCACCATTCAGTTTTAAGGATAGGGACAGGAGAGCAAACTATACAGTCCAACATAAAAATACAATTCTGATACAAATGTACAAGATCATTTTCACTTAACAAGTGGTCATAAGAAATGGATGGACATTTTACATCCAAGGCGCTACAGCTGGTAAATCGTCACATGAAAACATGTTCAGCCCGGCTAGTAATTAATGAAACAAAATAACCTCTCAAGGACAATTGTACACACCTATTACACTAGCAAAAATAAATTAAAAAATGGCAAAACCCAATACTGGCAGAGTTACTGGTACAGAGAACTGCTTATACCTTGCTGGTGGCATTATCCATTGCTGAGGGGATTCAAGCATTCGGCAGGGACGGGGGTGGATTTAGATGACCTTGAAGGCCCTTCCAATCCAGAGGCTGGATCTTTCTAGAGAGCATTCTGGCAATATGAAACAAGAGCTACAAAACAATCCATGCTCTTGCCATCCCTCTCTGGAGATATTCTCAAAGGAATCATCCAAAAAGAATAAATGTATTTTTTTTTTTATATATAAAGACATTCATAGCAGCACTACTTGTTAGAGTGAAAAATCGGATCGAACTCAAATATCCAACAGTGAGGTTAACCATGACACATGGCTATAAAGATACTTAAGTTGATGAGAGCAGGAACTGAGTTGATAGGCAGACAGATGTGTTAGGTGGGGAGGTACAACAAAACCATGTGCGCACGCTACTCATGGTATGTGAACATATGTGCACATCCGTCTTGAGAGAGCTCGGGAAGTAATTTGGGGGGGCAGTTTGTGGCAAAAGGGCTCCTTTTTCCTGCAAAGTTGTTCAAATACATAATAAAAATTTAAAAACACATTTCTTGAAATTATATAAAAAGAGAGCAAGATTTCTTCTGCCTAAGGTGTTATTAACAGGACATCAATTGACCAACTTGAGGCGTTAATTGTAATTTTCCTCACCGGGACACCCAAGTGAGTTGCCTTGAGGGGCAATCATCTTCACCCCATATGAATTTTCAGATAATGTAAGCCTATCATTTCCCACTTTGGACTCATGAAAAATTCTGTTCATCCCACTACATTCACTAGTTAAGTTACATTCCGGTTAAACTGAAGTACTCTCAGTTATGGGCATACACACTTTCTCCTTTTTTACTTCATCTATTCAGGTCAGAATAAAAATGAATGTTAAGGACTTTAGAAGACAGGTGTATTCATCAATGTCAATGAAAAAAATCAGCAGTAAAGAATTAGTTTTTTCTCTCATTAAAAATGACTAAACAGTCAAAGCTTGGTGCAAGTTTCAATCATACAAAATCACATGGGTGCGATCCATAGCAAAGGATTTCTGCGCCATATTAACCCCTGTGGTTATTAACATATGTACACAGGTATTTCCTAAAAGGAATCCCCCATTTTCTCATCTTTTTACTCCTCGACGTACCAAATCCCGTCTCAACTACACTGAGTTGTAGAAAAACTCTAAACCTCAGGAGAAAGAAAACTACTTTGCCAATAAAAATCTAGCCAGAAGTTGGCTGTCACTGTCCATGGAGATCTGAGAGCACAGCGCACGCCACACGTGTATGCTGAGCTGGAGGGAGCACACAGAGCCTGAAGGACGGAGACGGACAGAAGGCACCAGGCCATCCTCCAGGCGACAAGGGGAGAATTTCACAGTTCGGTCATCAACAGTCTTTTCATCATTTTCTCTCTCTCCAGTTCTTGTCGGAGCGTCTCTGCACTAAGATAGTAAGATAAAGGACAGCATTTGGTTAAAATCATGAATGGCACTGCCTAACAGAGAACATTAAAACACAGCTACAGAACCAGTGTCTTTTTATGCTGAAAATTCATTGACTTCATTTGGATGAGTCATTCATTATATGAAGCCTTGGTACAATGACAGAGAGCAGACAGAGAAGGCACGTGCCCACATACTTTTTTTTGTAAAAAGAGAAAAAAATAGTCTCAGGGCAGCGACGCCCTCAAGGCTGCATGACCAGTGGAATCACTTGTCACTGAGTGGATCTTCACGCATGGTGATCGCGTGTGTGTTGGAGTCCATTGGGCTCCCTGGGGAGCATCAATGGCTGAGGTTCTGGTAGTAGTAGATCAACAGATCTTTCTTTCATGGTACCACTCATAAAAAAGAAACAAACACAAAGCCAAACTCACCGCCATGGAGTAAAAGCTGACTCAGAGTGACCCTGTGTGTTTCCCAAGGCTGGAACTGTTCACAAGAGCAGCTCCCACGGACCTGCGAGTGGTTTCCTACTGCCGACCATCACAACTTCCAGCACAGCACCCAGTGTCCAAGAAGGGCTCGCTATCCCATCATCCGCCCAGTGTCTCTCTCTGTCCACCCCGGAATGGACTTGTAGCACGTCACCCAGGTCCATAGCCAGGGCTTTCCATATCGAATGAGGATTGTACTCCTCAACAGAATGGGGGAGGGCAGGGTAAAATCGCTTTCTGGAGTTTTTAATTTTAGGAGGAACAGTCATGTTTATCAACCTAAAAATAGCCTGCTCTCTTCATAAGTCATTGCTTTAAAAAGTCAGGAAAAGCATGCCATACATCGATCGAGTGTCTATGACACTCAGCAAAGTGTCAAAGCTAGCACATGCGCGCACAATCACGCGCCTTGGGTCCTCCCAATGAAGCTCTGTTGTCAATCCCATTTCCTGGATGAGGAAACTGAAGTGTAGGGAGGGCATGTAACTTGCTCAGGGCAGCAAGTGCTGGAACAAAAGATGGATTTCAGGCTGTTGGGTTACAGTGGTGAGGACAACCCATAAAACAGATCCTTGGTAGGTGGTGATCTATGGAGGGAGGCCCTGAGTTTTGATGTTTGTCAAAAGAGAGCATGTGAGGGGTCTTTGGCTGTGTTTTGCTGTATCATAGCAGTCAGTACAGTGAATGAACTATTGAATTATTGAGTCGGCAGCAGCCTGAACTCTCTTTGACCCTTGTCTGGAATAGTAGACAAGACAGAAAAAAATAGGCAAGGAAGTTGAGCTTGCTTTGATCAACTTTCTTTCCAGATCACTCACAAAACCCTCCTCTTTTCACTCCTTCACATAGTTGAATCCCAAGTGACCAGGCTCCGGTCAGCCTACAATGATGGCCACAAAATCTTATCACTGCATGTGGTAGTTACATAATCTGGTGCCCACTTGAGGATTAAGAGTGTAGGAGTGGAGTCTAGACTGTCAAACTAGGATATAGCCAATGAGACCTCTGCAGGCATGGCCTTTTCCTGAGGATTTTGGGAACTATTATTTTTCCTGCTTGGGGTGGGGGGGAGGGGAAGATATGCTCTCTCAGCTCACTCTCAGTGACACATTCCTGTGGACAAGACATATGGAGAGAGGCTGATGGAGCCAGACCTCTGGAGTTGGAAAAGCAATGTGGATAGCCCTGATAGTGCTGAGATACTTACAAAGCCACTGAATCCACAAGATTTCCCACCCACTGGCCTGTGATCTTCCTGCATTTGGAGTCATTGCATGTGCTTCGTGCATCTGAAGAGGACTTTATAGAATTGTATTGGGCATATAGGCTAATATCAGACTTATGGAATTGATTTAGACTGGGCTGGGGTGTTTCTTCAATATTTAATATTTCTCAATATTTAACATTTCTTTCTTATACAACAAATATGTGTCTCCCTGGATTTGTTTTTCAAATCTAGCCAGACCAACACATTACATTAACCACAGACTGGGAAAAAGTATTTGCAAAGTGTTATTCTAATAAAGTACCTGTGTTCCAAATATATGAAGACTTCTTGCAATGTAATAATAAAAAAGGAATATAAACAGTGAAGAAACAGGGGCAATGAAGTTGAGCAAATGATTTTGTGTGTCCAAAGGAGCTATCCCAAAGGCCATAACCACATGACAAGATGCTCTGCACCTTGAGTAGTCGGAAATGCCATTCAGAGCCATCATGAGAGCACTATTCACAATCACCAACCCCCAAATCCAAACCCGCTGCTGGGAAGTTGATTCTGACCCACAGTGACCAGCCCTCCTTCCCACCTGTGTTACAGAGTAGAATTGCTCCATGGGGTATAGTTAGCTGCATTCTTTCACCATGCTCACCTAATCTGTATGCCAAACAAACATTACCCGAGAGTCTGCACCGTTTAAAGAACACAGCATCAGAATTAGAGGAAGACTCATCAGCAACACGGCCTTGCTTGCCGACAGTGAGAAAGACCTGAGGCACTCACTGAGGAAAATCAAAGACTTCAGTCTAGATTATAGTTCAATGTAAAGAAAATGAAAAGCCCCACCATCGTGATAAATGGAGGGAAAGATGAAGTTATCAAGGATTTCATTTTACTTGGATCCATATTCAGTGCGCATGGATTCAGCAGTCATGACATCAAAGGACTTAATGCATCGGACATATCTGCTGCAAAAGACCTCTTTAAAGTGGCGAAGAGCAAAGATGGCAGCTTGGGAAGAACTAAGCGGCACCTGACTGGGGGCATGGCATTTTCAACTGCCTCGTAGAATGGGAAAGTTGTACAACGATCAAGGAAAAGTGCTGAAGCATTGCTGTATTTGAATTATGATGCTGACAAAGATTCTTGAACATACCATGGACTGTCAGAAGCATCAACAAATCTGTCTTAGAAAACATATAGCCAGAATGTTCCTTTCAAATGATGATGACGATTTTTAAAAAAAATTTACTAAAATTTTAATGAAAAGCCATTTGGTACCTGTGGCGGTCATGTACTTGATGTCCATTTCATGATTGAGATGAAGGGGTGGAGTCTAGCCTGTCAATCTGGAGGTAGCCAATAAGGCCTCTGTGTGGACATGGCTTACTCTGAGAATTCTGGGAAGTCTCACGATATTTCCCTCGTGTTGAGGAGAGACCATTCCCCAAGTTGTTGGGAGACACTCGACTGACAAGATAAGATGGCAGTGTCCGAGGACTGGATGAGTCGGAGGAGAAGCATCACGGCCTTACCCTGATGGAACCAGACCTCTAAAGCCGGAAAAGCCTCAGAGAGACCCCTGCCAGCACTGAGAGACTTCTATCACCAATGGCTACTGCTGATGGACCCTGAGTCCTGAAAATGGGGAGCCATGAGGGAACCCCTGCCAAAGCCAGGGTTTACTGCTTCATAAATTGAAAGGAGACTGTGTAGACTGGTTTCGGACATATGGGCTAATATCGGACTTATGACTTTGGACTGGACTGGGTGGGGATGCTTTCTCAATGTTCCATTCCTCTTGTATCTAAACCTTTCCCTTAGATCCCTATGTGTGTTTATGACTTTGTTTCTCTAGTCTGCCCGGACTGACACAGTACCCCACTTTAGAATTGCTGTTTGACTCTTTCTGACTTCTTTTTGCTTCCTAATCTTAATACATCTTTAAAAGCAACTGTTTTTCTTTGGGTAGTAATTTTTTAAATATTCCATTGGTCTCTTTAAATTTCTAGGAACTTCAGTTCTTTAAGGATGGACTAAATGATAAAATTTTTTTGTTTTGTTTCGTTTTTGGGGGGCATCACTGCTCTCTGGCGGTGGGAGTAGGAGGCCCAGCCCCACTGCTGGAATTGAACCCCCGTCCCAGTGGGCCGCAGTCCCGCGCACAACCACTACGCCACCGGGGCTCAGCCCTGTTTTGTTTATTTTTAAAGCAGCTACTCATGAACCTACAAGCCCTATGTGCCCCCCAAAACAAA
Source organism: Nesogale talazaci (assembly GCA_004026705.1). Lineage (NCBI taxonomy): Eukaryota > Metazoa > Chordata > Mammalia > Afrosoricida > Tenrecidae > Nesogale > Nesogale talazaci. The sequence continues at coordinate 18,670 of PVJH01033286.1, forward strand.
ACTACCCCGAACACAGCTGATGGGACTGATCGTGGGCCTCCGACTCACCTGGCTGCCAGAGACACCGGCTTCCGGGTGGTGTAGATGGTCTGCACTGTGGACACGGTCTCAGTCAAAGGCCTCAGGGCCGCAGCTGGAATCAGCGGCGAAGACTGTCCGGGGCAGCACTGCAATTTACTCTCTCGAAAGTCGGGCTAGAGGAGAATGAGAAGCAAGGATGTTCATCTCAATTTGGGTTCCATTTTCACACTGTCACCTGTTCCCTGAGCCTCAGCACACAGTTGCTATGAGGTGTTCATCATACCAAAAACAACTGACCATTTATTTAAGTGACTTTCTCTGTGCCAGGCACTATGACAAGCACGTGACATACATTACCTCTTGACAGCTGGTTAAGGCGCTCACCCTGTCTCATCACACCTTAGACATCATCGCTGGTAGGGTGGACCATTTCCGCACATGCCATGCAGAAAGTGGCCCCAATGGTTGAAAAACTGAAGTGTTCTGTCGCATCCAGGGAGGATTATGTATCATTATCTTCATGCAATGTCAAAGCAAAGCACACTGGTTTCCTTTATATAAGGAATTAAGAAGCTATCTAGAAGTAGATAAATGAAAAAAAATCCTAATATCTTACTTTCAGGCTAATATATTTCCTTGTGGTATTTTCCTGTGCGCGCAGTTTTTGTTTGTTTTACACCATTTTGTTAACAACAACTATGTGTTTGCTTACCATGGTAAAAAAATTTACATAACAAAACATTTAACAAGTGAACTCTTTTGACAGGCATGGTCCAGAAACATGGATTATACTCATCTTGTTAGGCAACCATTCTAGCGATACATTTTCTAACTTGACTTTTCACACTAATTCATAACCCCAACCTCAGAGGGATTTATTACATAACTTCTCCTTTATACTTTTTACTGTGAATTGGAAATGGATTATAGAGAAATTTAATTTTCCACTCAACAGTTCATACACATACTGTCCTCATGTCATTGATGGCCATTCTCACGCAGTAATATCCTTATCCCACCCATCTCCATGCTTTCTAATTCCCTTCCTTCCTTGCAAACTTTGTGTTTGGTTGGTTACCCTGAGGAGTGCCTACCTCCCTAGCATTTTTCTTCATCGTGCAGACCTCTCAATTCTCGGACCGACACTTGAACCAGGAAAGTGCATTGATACATGAAGGGAGACACAAGGCCATGGCCTTGGGGCTTCTATCAGTCTCTACCCAACCAGCAAGCCTGCTCTTCTTTTAATGATTTGGGGCTTTGAGCCACATTTTTCTCTCTATCTATTTGGATCTTGTACCATGGTCCATTTCAGAGTGGTCAGGAAGGCGATTGGGCACCATCTATTTCTTCTGGTCTCAGGGTTGTGGTTCACATGATTCATTACTTCTTTGGACTAATCGTTTCCACGAGTCTTTGGTTTTCTCATTTTTTTTCTGTGCTTAAAACAGGGCTAGCCCATACCTTTTGAAAGAAGGAGGCCTGATCATCAAATGAACAGAACTCCTTTGTGATTATACAGATCTGCTTCTTCTCCTAGGGAACTACAGAAAACCGACAAAAACACCCAGTGCAATCAGATTCAGTTCGAGTGTCTCGGGCTTGAGGAATAAGGAGGCAAAGGCGATGGTTGAGGGGCAGAGCTCTGAAAGGTGACCGCTGAGTACTAAGGCCCTGTTTGTGTTTTATATCTACAGGGAGAACTGATCTAGTCTGTGAAGGAAATAGACCGAGGAATGAACTGTAAGAACAGGCGAGCAAGCGAGGTTTGCCACACAGAGTTTTCACATATGTCGGACAGTAGCTATAGCAACCAGGTGTGGCATCCAGGTACATGGGAGAATTGATCCTTCTAATTTCTTTGAAGCTTGGTGTGACCAGGTGTCTGACTTGCGTCAATTACATACGGACTGAGAGGCTGTGTCTCTCCCTCTGTTGAAAGCTCTAGGAGCAGATTGTCACCTCTTTTCATTTTTCTCTGGCATTGTGACTATAAATCGCCCCCATGGTGGCTGTTTCGTTGGTCTGGAAGAGGACAACCCCGAGCAGAACCTTCTGCCCCACCCAGGGCATGGAGCATGGGAATTGAACTTGTCAAGATAAAGGGTGACCTAGTCCACCCTAATTGCCACAGGAGCTGCAAGCTGCTTCCGTCAAGTACATGACGGTTGGACTAGTAAATGCCATTTTTTGTTCCTTCTGGAAAAAGAGGGACATTTATACTGATGATGCAAAGGTAATGCTAGGGCAGAGTGCTTGGCCCTTCACATCAATCAAAGGAGTGACGCCCAATTGTACTGGCAGATAATGTGTATTTCTGCACTCAAAGTGATTATCTCACACACACACACACACACACACACACACACACACATTCCCCTTATGAATGATCTTCAAGAAACAGAAAACAATTACCAGTATTAGTAAATATCAACCATGGAGTTGAATATCTTTACTATTCAACTTTAAATATCTTTTGAATGCGTGAATGAATAAACTCTCCCTGGAACAAAAGTAGGTAACAGAAGAAGAGACCAGCGTGGGATAAAAGAATATGGGGCCGGAGCAATGCAGGGGCTTTTGTTCTAAAAGCTGAACATCAACCACAGACCCAATTAGTGGTTCTGAGTCCAAAGTAGAAATAGGCCTCCGGATCAGACAAAGAGGCCTGGTGAAAAGAGGCCCCTCAGTGACCACTGGACCAACAGCCAGACCAGCTTGGTGCAGAGTGGTTGAACTACCCCAATGGCCAGGGCCAGGATGGGTCTAGAGGCCGAGAAGAAGCTAAACCTGCATAGTCAAGTGTCTTAACCTTGGTGAAAAAAGAGAACTGGACAGAAAGTTAGGAGGCCAGAGCCCAAGAATTTAACTTTGGTTGGCATCCAGCAGCCATCAATCCCCCTATTTGTCATCTCTACTGTGGTCCTCTCCGCTGAGTTCCAGCTAGCCAACTGCCAGTTTGTTGTCTCCCCTGGGATGCACTTCTATCAGATCTTTCTAATCCATCATTACCTCATTAGTCCTCATTAGTCCATTAGTGTAGTTAGTCTTCTTTCAAGTTTCC